>OY720151.1:3130636-3289210 GCA_963082725.1 Pedicia rivosa | reverse complement strand
TTATTCGTTGGATGGGTGAGAGAGAGAGGAGGGTGTCATAGGGTGGGGAGTGTCATAAAATCAGGTAATTTTTTTTTTTAATCATCCACAATTAAAATATAATTAGTATTTATTTTTTTTTAGATAATCGATTAATCGATAAATTATTTTTGCTTTGTTCTAGATTGTTGTTGTTGTGTTTTTCATTTGATTTGTATGAGTTAATATTACTTAGGGGAAAATGAAAATTAATTAGGAAGAACGTAAAAGTTACATAATTCGGATTTGAACTTTATCTGGAACCTTTCCGCCCTTCAATTTTTTTTTCTGGTTACAAATTGATTATCTGTTTACATTGACACAAAAATGATAAATTCTCATATTTTTTCTCATAAGAAAAAAACTGGAATAAAACTCAATTGATAAATGAATGAGTAAAGTAGTTATTCAACAAATAAAAGCTTTCAAGTTCAAAGTTTAACTTGAATTTAATAATTTCAAATAATTTCAATCGTCTCATATTTTGATCTTGAATCAAAAAAAAAAAAATCGATATACCGACCAAAAGAAAGAAAAAAAGAAAAAACGATAAGTATCAATTGACCACAAGCACAAATGTCCATTAAGAATTTTCATAATAAAAGAAAATATTGAAGAGACGAATGAGAGAAGAAAGAAAAAAGTTTGTGGTAAAGAAAACTCATCTTAAAATAAACTGAATCATATTTTTTTTTTTTGGAATTCAATATTTTTGGTTCAATATATTGAATAATTTTTCATTCTTAAACTCAAATGATCTCCCATTTTTTTTTTTTTAAATTCATTGTGTTAGAATTATTTAAATTTTTTTTTTATTCTTGAATAAGAAAAGTAAAAGTTTCTTGTTGTGGGGTGAATTTTTGCTGGTCAATCTTTTATACGTTTCAATATATCAAAAGGCGTACAAAACAGAAAATTGTTCAATATTGAATATAAATGTGTTGATACAATTGACTCAATTTTTCTTCACAGAAAAAAAAAAAACAAAACAAAATATTCATAAAAAAGATTCAATAAAAAACTTATTTTTTTTCTTTTTACAAATCAAAAGGAAAAGCAAAAAAAAAAAAAAACACTCCCCACATCGTCTCAAAATCATCTAATGGAACGCGTTTACAGTCAGAGTGCAAATTTTTTATTCTTCAATATTGTATTTTTTTTTTTACAACAACAACAACAACACATCATCTTGAGACTATTGTCGACCAAAGTCCTTGAGTAATTTATACTTTCTTATATACATATTTTTCAGAGTTTTATAACCTTTTACCGCAAATGGTCCTATACATCATGTCAAAACAAGAGAACAACAAAAAAAGAAACAATTTTTTTCTTGTTCTGGTATTAACACAATTTTTCTATCAATTAGACAAAAAATATTTATTTAGCTAAATAAAAAGCAATCGATTGTCAATCAAATGAAAAAAGAAATACAATAAATAAAAATACAACAACAACAACAATAATATTAAGAAGAAAATAACAAAAAAATTTGTAGTTTATTTGTTTGTTGTTATTTTGGTTGTGGTTGATTTTCTATTTTCTATTTTTTGTGTTTCATTTTTTTTTTTTTATTGCTTGATTTGACAAGATAATTTTTTCATTTTTTGTTGTCTTCCGTTTTTATTTTTGTTCTTAGCGAATTTATTGATGAAGAAAAAATAACAAACAAAAAAAAAATGTTTTTATTGATGAAAAATTTCTAATCACAATTTTTTTTTGCTGTTCTTTCATTAAAAAGAAGGAAAAAATTAAATTTAAGTGAAAAATAAAATTTGTAGATTTTTGAATAAAATATCAATATTTTTTATTCCACGAATCGAAACTTTCTCCTTTAATTATTAAGGGAAAAAGAAAAATAAGAAATTTCCAATATTGCTTCTTCTTCTTCTTCTTCTTTTTCTTTTTTGTTGAACAAAAATAAACGTTTTTTTTTTTCTCTTTTTGATTAATTTTAATTTCAATTCCCGTCAGAATTAAATAACAATAAAAAAAAAAACAAAAGAAAGTGGAAAGAGGAAAGAATGAAGAGAGAAGAATAAGCTTTATATTTGAGTTTAATAATTAAATCCTTGAGAGTGGCAAATTATTTTATATATATTTTTATTCTACACAAAATACAAAAAAAAAAATATCCTTATGGGTTGATTATTCGATGAGAGTAAAAAAAAAAAAAAACAAATTCTTTTGCCTCAACATATTCTCGGTTTATCCTTGTTGTTTTAATTTACATTTTCATTTTCTTTCCTTTTCCTGTTATTTTCTTCTTCTTCTTCTTCTTTTTTTTTTTTTGGTTCTCTCTATTTTTTTGCTTTCAACTTTCAAGAATATGGAATTTCAGATATTTGGACGATGATTAAATTGGTATATGATGGTCCTTGAAGAGGAAAGAAGAAAGAAAGAAGAAAGGGAAAGAATGATCACCATATTTAAATATTTGAACTAAATTGTTTGGGACTTATTTCAGTGAACTCTTTACTTCTTTTTTTATTTCATAATTTAAGGATGTCAGTTGGATGAAATGAAAAGTTTGAAATTACAACAATTAAATCAATGTTTTCTGTTAGTTACATAATTTCCTGTTTACAGTTTGAAATTACATTTGATAATATAAAATGATTAGTGTTAAGTGATCCTTAAGGATGTATTATCCATTTAATATCACCCTTGTTAAATCTATAAAAAAAAAACTTTCTCACTAACTTACATTATAACTTGGTATGTATATTGATATAATTGCATTTTATACCGTGTAACACTTTCTTTTTTCATTTCACGTCAATCTATGTAAGATTTATGGATTCTTGATCAAATTTTCTTTTAAAAGTAAAAAAGAACAACAACGAAAATAATGTAATTCATCACATATAATACAAAAAATATTGACATAATTAATCAGTATACAAAAAAAGTCAATTCTGTTGAAGCTTTCATCAATTTTTTTTTGTTTATTTTTAATTTTGAATAAAATTACCAACTGGGGCCTTTAACAAATTACCGCACCCTCTTCAATGTTTTTTCTCTCACTCTCTCTCTCTCTCGCTCTCCCTCTCGAACAACAAAAACAACAATCAATTTTATCCATTCAAGAGAAACAAAAAATTGTTAATCCTTTTTATACAATGTTTTTTTTTTTGTTTTATTCTAAATCTAAATAGAAAGAAAAAAAACTGAAGGTGTGACATGAGTGATCTATGTTTTATAAGGTCAAAATAATCAAATATTCCCGGAATTAATGTAGAATTTTTCTCCTTTTTTTTTTTAAATGTAAAACAAAAAAAAAAGTCACTTTCAATCAAAGTTAAATCCTTGAAATACAAAAGAAGAAGAAGAAGAGAAAAAAAAAACACAACCAATTTTTATTTATTTTAATTTTATTTTTAGATATGAAGGCAAACGGGAGAGAGAGAGAGATAGATAGACAAAGATAGAAATAATAATATGAGTTTATGCAAATATTTTATTTGGGTCATCATAGCCTTCTTTTTTTTTTTTTTTATAGAAAAAGTACTGTAACCTCCCTCTTCCATCCACCAACCACCTTTTCATATATATATAACCAACAAGTGGACAAGTTCAGGCAGGTAAATCATCAATCCATATTATGTGTCAACATAAAAACAAACAAATAGACAAAAAAAAAAAAAGAGAACAGAGAACAAAAGACTGATTGAAATTTGAAATGCAAATATTTGTGTAACAAATACAAACACAAAACAAAAAAATCATATAATAAAATGAGACGATAATCAAGTTTTTATTTTTTAACAAAAAAAAAAAAAAAAAAATATTACAATAGTCAGCCTCGAGGACACCTTTCAAAATTGATTTAGTTTCATTCTTATAAATTTTCTTTCTTTTTTTTTTTTTTTTTGGATACATTAAAGGAGTGTCATCGTCGGATATTAAAAAAGAAAATATGATTTGACATATACGAGTATAAATAAAGGATAAAGAAAATACTCATGGAAATGACGAATATATTTTTAGATTTTGATTTTACAAATTTCATAAAAATAAAAAAAATAAAATATAAATTGAATTTTTTAACGTTGGAGAATTTGTTGTTATTTCCAATTGAAATCAATGAAATTTAATTTTTCAAAATAATAATTTAACAAAAGGATAGAATCAGTGTTACAGTCATTGATTGGAACAGAATAACAATCTGGTTAAAAGTGTATAATGCATTTGAAAAATAAGTAGAGCGAATCTAGGATAATAATAATAATAATAATAAGGACATAATGTGATAATGATCCTTTAGAATATAGCATGCATATGGCTTTTTTAATTTTTCTTAAGAGGCTGGAAGGGATAAAAGAAAATATATATAAAAGAAAAAGGAATAAAACAAAAATTATTTAATTGAATTTAAATTACGTTTTGTTCTGTCTTTGTTTTACTTTTTATTTCTTTGAGCTTAAAAATGGATAAAAATTTTACGAAAGAGAATTTTTTTCTTTTTTCGGTTACTAAAGGTTTTAATGGACGTTATGGTTTATTATGGTTGTGATCACTGCTGATAATTAAGTTCTTTAAAAAAAAAAAAGGTCGTAATTTAACAAAAACAAAAAAAAATTCTATATTTTGGTTTTATTTTTTTTGGTTAATTGGGACTTTATAATTTGATAAATGACCGAGATTGACCCTAAAATGACACTAGCAAAAAAAAAAAAAAAACAAAAACTCATGAATAATGTTTCAACTTGGATAAACAAAACATATAAAAAAAAATAAATAAAGGCAGTCAAATCAATAAAATTTCCTCCGGATGACCCAATCTATACCAACCAGAACCAATAATAATCCAATTCATCATATTTTTTTTTTTTTGATACAGAGAGAGTGAGAGAGTGAGAGAGAGAGAGGGAATACAAAAAAAAAGAAAAACATAGAAGTTTCCATCAATAAATCATAAACAAAAACCATAACACACAAAATAAATATGAAAACAGAAAACAGACAAGAGAAAAGAAAAAAAAATGGTTGGAAAATTCGGTAAAACTGAAAATGTTCTTTATTTTCTTCTTTTTTTTTTTTTTCTCTCTCTCTATAGAAAGTTTAGTTACTTTAGTTAATACCTGTGGGAAGTTATATTAAAAGCTATATTATTTGATTGAGTTTTATCTTATTTAATACCATTTTATACAGGACCATATTAAAATAAGTCTTTTGTTTTATAGCATTTTCGGTAACATTTATTTTATAAGACTTACAAAAATTGTCAAAACATAACAAAAAATATTAATTTTGCTTTTCTTTTTTTTTATTTATTAAAATTCTAATTATAATTTATTCAATTTTTTTTTTATTCTTTTGTTAATAACATGGAATTATATTAAAGCTATTTGTAAGAAGGTATATTTTATAATTATTCATTTAAGTTGGCCAATGACGTGTGGTCTTGTTCATGTTTTTCTTTTCTAATCATTTTCTATGAAATTTTAATCGATTCAAAAAATGTATAGTGGAGGTGACACAGTTTTATTATTATTTTTTATTTATTATTTCTTAGAATTTGGATACAATCCAATATTTTATTCTTCAATGTATAAATATGATACTTGGTAGAGTTAAAAATAAAAAAAAAAAAGAATCTCTCATTAAACATTAAAAATTGGAATAATAAAAAAATTACTCAATGAATTTCTGTTTGTTCATTATTAATCGTTTAGAATTTCTGTCTAATCCATTAATTCATGAATCGAATTATAAGAAAAGAAAAAAAGTACATTTAGTAATTTTTTTAAGTGTATGAAAAGCTTTGAACAGTAAATAGATTACAAAGTCACTCTACCAAATCTGTTTCTGGTTGCACTGGTAGCATGTACCAGGACACATTTTTTTATATATATATATTTTTTTTTTTCCTTCTTTTAATTTCATTTTTGGTGAAACAATAAAATAAAATGCTATTTTACATTTTTCGTGTGTGTGTGTGTGTATGTGTTTCTTTTTTATTACAGTTCATGGTATAAATTTTTTTTTTTTTTTTTGTTTATGGAACAAAAACGTGAATTAGGTTGGGTTACATTTACATTACATTACATTGTACCTATCCAAACTAAGTACATATATCTATGTACTCTGTACGTTATTATATAGATTCAACTATGACACAACAGAATTCATGTAATTTTATATAATATATTTTATATGGCATAAAAATAGAAGGTCTTTACACACACACAAACAAATCTATTGGATGTCCTTTTTTATTTTATAGAAATATAAAAAAAAAATAGAAATAAAATATAAAAAAAAAAAGTTAGGTGTGTCACGTGAAAGAAAGTTAAAAAAAAAGCATCACCACAAAATTAAAGCACACACACACACACATGCACACCAACACACATAAAATTGATCTAATTTCTATTATTTTTCTCTTTTCCTTTTGGTCGAATCTCACTCACATCAACTCGTGTTCTTTTATTTCCTTTTCTTTTTTTTTTTTTTGTGACCTAACAATATTTTTTTTCGATTGTGTCCTTCCCACGTGTTTTATTCCTTCTTATATTTTTTTTTTTTCTCTCAATCCCATTCAATTTTCTTCTCTATTTTTTTTTTGTTTTTGTTTGTGCCGACATATTAGAAGTTTTAGGATGGACAATATTTTTTATATTGACATGAGTGGTTATATGTATAAATGTGTGTGTGTGTGTTTACGTGTGTGTATTTGACCCCCATCGTATTGTCTCCCATATCCAATAGAGAAATTTGTATGGAGTGTTTAGGTATAGAATAGAATATTGGAAATTGTATTATATACCTTTATTGACTTGGGTCTAATGTCGTTTGCAATATAAACAGAAAATAAAATTTGTCGCCACATCACAAATATAAATCTATAAATGTGTATAGGTACCTATATTATTATTTTATTTTATTTTATTTTTTTGTGTCCTGGAATTGATTTTATTAACTTTAGAAATTGATAGAATATTGGATAAAAGTGTTTTGATATTCTGTCCTCTTAGTCTTCTTCCTCTTTTTTTTTTTGGGTCTAGACACTAATAGACAAGACAAGAAAATTGTGAGAGCAAATGGAGAAAAAAAGAATATATAATAAATAAATAGACAAGATGAAAAAAAAAAAAAACTAAATTTATAAGAAAATGAAAGATAAATAAGGTAAAGGCAAAAGAGTTTCCTTATTTTTTATTGAATCAAATCTAATCAATAATAAATATAATAGTTTGACGAATTATTTAAATACCCAGGACCATAGAAATATATACAGAAGATAAATAGATAAGTCACGGACGATTTATAGAGGAAATGGGGTACAAACTTCAAAACAATTATTTGATTTTCTTAAGTAGAAACTTTTAGTAGATTTAATAAAGGCACTTTTTTTTTTTTCAGATTATCAAGTTCAACAATCAAATTACTAAAGCTCTCTAAAGCTAAACGTCCAAACACAAAACAAAGCTAACAACAAGTTTTTTTTTCATATAAACACAAATACACGCACACACATTCGCACGCACTCACAAATTTACACACAAAATATAATCTTAGATAAATCACTTGAGAAAACAGTGGAATCCAAGATACAAAAGTAGATTTTTCGTTTATTATACAAAATTGGAAATTTGGCAAATGAGAGAAAAAAAAAAGGGACAGAAGGAAAAAAAAACATTACAATTCAGGAATGTTTGCAATTATACATTTTTTTTTAACGTAATTTATTTTAAAACAAACAATCAGACGCAATTACATTTTTTTCTTTATGCTTTTCCTATCCAAACAAAATGTCTGTCTCTATTTCGTTCTTCTTCCTTTTTCTTTTTTTTTTTAATTCCAAAAAGTAAAACGCATATTTTTAGAAAGAATAAAATAATTCACAAAAAAAAAAAACAAAACAAGGACTAGAATCCAAACCAAAAAAAAAAAAACAAACGGAATAAAATTTAATTTTTATTAGAAAGTAAAATGAAAAATGTAAAAGTAAAAATGAAACAAAAAAAATAAAATGGATAATTGGAAGAAATTCCAGTGTTTATAGCATGAATATTGTCAGGGCAATTTTTTTATGAAATTGGTAATAAAAAAAAAATAACAGAAATAACAAAAACAAAAACAAAAACAAAAGCTTCAATATCTACTTCCGTATTTCGTATTTCTTTTTTTTTTTTTTTGTTTCTATTCAAATATTATGATAATTTTTCATTTTAGTCTTTATTTTTTTTTTTCTTTTTCTTTTTTTCTTTTTGCATAAAAAATGAAAGGAGAAAAATAATAATATAGGGAAGGATATACAACTTGTAAGTATTTTTGATGTTTAAGTTGAACAATGTTCATGTATTTATTTACAACAACAACAACAACAACAACAAATAAAAAATATAAACTCCCCAACCGGAATTTAGAACAAAATGTAAATCAGGTGAAGCATTTTTTTTCTTCTTCTTCTTCATTTCAAGTAAAAAAAAAGTAAATAGACGACGAAGAATGAATAAAAAAAGGCTTAAGTATTTGTTCAGGTGAAATAATAACATATAAATTTATATGGATGTATGTCTGTCTGAAAAGTATAATAAGATACAAGTTTTTTTTTAAAACAAAAACAAACAAAAGCTTTTGTTAGAAAATAGAAGAAAAAGAAAAAGAAAGAAAAAAATTGGTATCTCTGTGAATGCTTACTATAAACGTTTTTCTTTCATATTAGAGAAGAACAAGAAAAATATAGGACACAAAGGAATTGATATTACGTACATAAGCAGACTACTAAATATTGTTAATAATTTCTTCTTCTTCTTCTTTTTCTTTTACTTTTGTACCATCATATTTGATCTAAATACAAATCCAATATCTTACTATCTCATATTTTATTTCTTTCTGCGTATATGTATGCATATATGTGTGTGTGTGTAATAAGAAAAGGAAAAATATAGAATAAAAAAAATAACAACAACAACAAAAAGTCCATAAAAAAAAAATAAAGAAAGAAAAGAAAAAAGAAAACTCTTTTACTTGTTGAGCATTTTTTTTGTTTCTGGGTGGCTTTACTTCTTTTCATTTTTATTTATTTCTATATAAATCAGTAGCGTGTAAAACAGAAATATTGTATAGGTGTGGCACCCCGCATGTTAAACGTCTTAGAAAAAAAAAACCCTTTGAATCAAAATGATTTTATTTTCTCGTTTTTTTTTTTTTTTTACTTACGTATTAAATCATGTAAGATCATTAAAAATGACAGAAAATATTTTTATATATATATATTTTATTTTGTGACATTTAGAATTAACTGTTGAAACTGACTTGTAATACATTAGGCATATAAACAATTTCTTCAAGATATTTTATCGTATTTCTGTATGATCGACAAACAAAAAAAAAAAGTGTTTAGTTGAGTGAAAGAGACAACATAATAGTTTTGTGCAATATATAAGAGTGAAATAAAAATTATTTAACATCTGATATATGGACCATTAAAATTATTATATTAAAAAATATTATATGTAAATTCTGTAAAAATTCTATTCCACTTCAATATTTTTTAATTAATTTTATGACACAGAATCGTAACCAATAAGTAATTGCCTTTTGCACAACACACAGCTATAAATTCTAAATTTTATTGTTATTATTGTTGTTGTTTTTATTTAAATTCATAATGTGAAATCACAACATAAAACTATTATATGGCGTGTATACAAACTTGACAACAATTTATAAACCCATTTTCATATAAAATATTTGTTATGATGTGTGAAATCTATTATTGTTACAATTTTCATATGAAAGAAAATTTTAATAAAAAAATAATTTGTTGCGTGATTTGAGGTCAAGTGTAAAACAAACATTAACAAAAAAAACAAAGAACAAAAACATGAAAGAAGGAACACACACACAGTGATGTATACATTTTTCTCAGTGACGTATGAAAAGCATAAAATGAACAAGAAATAAAAAAAAAAAAGTATATTATATCGCAACAGGTTCAATGATATTCAATCAGCCTAATCGAATATAAAGATACCTAAACACTAAGAAAATAAAAAGAAACAACAGAATTGAAATGTTTGATACATTTTTTTTTTGTTCTTTATTTTTCTTTATAAAACAAGAATTTTCTTCACTAGACCAATGTCAGTAATCGATAACATAAAAATCACTTAACCATACTGACTTCTTGCTGTGCTATATACACAAAATCCATATCACTTTCTTCAATATAACTAAGTTGCAAGAAGACGATTTACTTTATATGGATAGACGAAAAGGGGGGTGGAATGAATGGAAGAAAATGTAAAAGGAGGAAAAAAAAAGAATAAATACGGATAAACATTTAACACGACTTTTGAGATTTTAAAGTGATCCACAAAAGTATCTTCTTATTCTTATTCGTCTTTTATTTAACCCCTTTAAGTTTTTGATTCTAGACATAACCATAACATCCTATTGATCCTTTACGTCACACATAATTGATTTTATATTCTTAGTTTCTTATTCTTGCATAATATCAACAAAGACAAATAACTTTATTCTCTTTGTTTTCTTTCTTTCTTTAGCTCTTTCTTTCTTTCTTTCTTTCCGTTATTATTATTTTTCTAAAAACATATTTTTTTTAAACTTAAATATAAATTTTTAAACTTTTGATTAGATTTTCTTTCATTTTGAAAATATATTCTCGATCTTTGTTCATTTGTAAAATTTAAAGTAAAAAAGAAAGTTTCATCTCTTCATTTGTAAAAAGCTCATACACTCAGATCATAATAATAATAATAATAATGACAAACAACAACAAAATCAAACTAACTAAATTATAAAATAAAATAATAGGTTTTTTTTTTCTATTTAGAAAAGTTTACGTATAAAGCATATAAATATAAACTTACTAAGAGTGATGAAGAGGGATGAACGAAGATGAGATAAAATTTAATATTCACTCATCATTCTCAGTTTTAATATTTTTAAAATATGTTTTTCTTTTAATAAACAAACAACAATTTTAAACAATATTAACAACAACAAAAACTACTTGTACCTTCATAAAATAGAATTTTAAATAAATTCTCTTCAAAAAAAAAAAAAACAAAAATTCAAACAATTATTTATAAAATAGAAAATTTAAATGCAACTCATGTAATCTATACTCTTAATTTAATATTTGATTTCAAGAATATGAAACCACAACAAAATAAAAAACAACAACAACAAAAAGGTAACTATAAAACAAATATCCGGTAACAAACAATTTGTTCACCCTCAAACTACCCAACACATAAAATTTTAGTTATTACCCAATACCCGTTATAAATTCCAATACAATTAAAATTTGTGACATTCACAATTTAATCTGTTTATTTTTTAATTTTTTGTTTTTCCATTTTCAATTCTGAAAAATGAAAGTTTTTTCTTTTCGTTCGTTTTATTTTTGTATTTATTTTTTTTCTAATTGGAATTAATTTCAAGTTCGATTAGTTTAAATAGAAATAAATAAGGAGTAACAATATAAAATTATGAATTGAGAACTAATTGAGTGGGAGTGTTGTTTTTACTCTCACCATCTCACTCTCTCTCTCTCTCTTACAAATATCAAGTAAAAATCCGTAATGTAAATTTTCCCTTTTATTTTATAGTAAAGTTTTTTGATATTAAATTGTGGATTTGTGGTTTAATATTATTATAATTTTCTATTTATATTATATTTTATGGAAAAAGATAGAAGCTGAATAAATAACCATGGAAAATCTTTTTATGGTTTAAAAATTTCACATAATAGACATTTTCTTTACGTTATTGGGTTTTCTTCGTTTTTTTCATTCTTATGTTGTTGTTGTTTTTTTTTTCTCTCTCTCTTTAGCTTAAAATAATATTCGGTCGAAATCTATCCTATGTATTGCATCAATTTCATTTTAACTCAAATACACCCACCATCATCCACCAAACCCCTTATAACAAATGAAAAGAAACAGAAAAGCTTCTCTATAAATCCATGTGAAAGCTACTCGAACTTTTTTTTTTTTTTTTTGTAAAATAAGAAGAACGTAAATATTATATTTTATTTTATTTTTTGCCTTTAGTTCAGTTCATGTACCATTAAATATGCGAAGCCAAAATATAAAACCAATTGGCTTAGGCACGGTACACATACACACAGACAATACAATTTTTGTAAACATATACAAAGGGAAAATATTCTTAGTGTGGCATTGAAAATAGGAAATTCTTCTGTTAGTTTTTTTTCTCTTTTTTTTGTTATCTTGTGTTTGTATTTTCTTTGAAATATTTGTACACACACACACACACAAGCACCTACGCAGTCATCAGAAACAAATTTATGTACAGAAATGAGACATTGAACGATTTTTCGTTTTTTTCCGCTTTCTTCTTGTGTGTGTGTGTTTTTTTTTCATTTTCTTTGGTTAGGGTGCGAATTCAATAACATGTATTTTTTTTTCTCACACCACCCCACCCCCCGCACAATAATAGTATTGTTTTCTTGTACGTCCTTTCAATACCTTACACATGAAGATGAATGAAAATTGTGATTCTGTTACAATCAAATTCTCACACTGCTAACATTAAAATTTCTATTGATTCTTCAATTGATGTGCCAATTCTGGATGATTGTTTTTTTTTTTGTTTTTGTTTTTGTTTAGTAGAATTGTTTATTATTAAGAAATTTTGTAATTTCTGAATAATTAATTATGATAAAAGTTGATAAAATTTGCCATAAAGGATAAATTGTAAAATTTAGAAAATCATCTATAACAATTCTTATTGGAACCATACATTATTACATTACAGAATAATAAACTTTTGATTTTGGTTTAATTAATTATTATATTATTAATTGAGAGCAAAAATGATTTTACTAGTAGTCCATTAAAGTTTTTGTTGAATTAATTTTGATTAGAAATTTCATGGAAATTTTTTTTGTTTTTTACTTCTGGAAAATTTTTTTTTTTTTTTTTTGTTAAAATCAAATTTGAATTTGTATAAATAAATATTTTTGATGAATATTCAAATATTATTGTACGTTAATTTGTAATAATGAAAATTTTTTAATTAATTAATTCTATAGAATTAATTAATGTGAATATTATGAAAATGAAAATTATGAAAATGATTTTTACCTCTAGCACATTATTATATTTAATGGTTAATTTTATTCACATCCACTTACATCTTTTTTTTTTAATTTTTCCATAGAAATTCATTTGCAGGCAACAAACTGTCATCACATAATGACAGTTTTGTATTTTATTGGCTAATTAAAATTGAAATTATTTTCATTTTTGTCTCTTGTTTTTCATCATCATTTTTATCCTTAAAATAATTTTTTCTCTTTATTCTCTCTCTCTCTCTCTCTCACTCTCTCACTTACTCTTTTGGGAGAAATTTGTCTGCTTTCGTCAAAATTTATATGCACTTTTTTTTTTTTTTTGGTTCTTTTCTTATTCGCAATTTAAAATAAAAATAAAAATGACATTATCTTCATGAAACAGTAAAAACAAAAACAAAACCAACAAAAAAAAAGTGTATATAAAAGAAAGAGAAAAAATTATAGATACATCAAGAGATGGTTGGTAATTTTTCATTGTTCTTTTTTTTTTCTTCTCTCTCATGAGAGTTGAATCAGTAAAGTCTAACGACCCTTGAATTAAATTGAATAGGACAAGTGACTTTAGTTATTATACGTTTCTGCTTTTTATATGCTATACTTATATTTTTTTTTCTACTCCCTTCTCGTCCCCTGTGCTTATCCACCTCTTATACTCACATTAAACAAATAAATTTACAACGAACGTAATAATCGTACACCACTGTTTTGTTTTTTTTTAATACACATCATTAAATTTTCACCTTTCCACCTTTTATTTACCAGATAAATTCTAAAGAGTGGTGTACATTTTTTTTTTATATATACAATAAAGTACATTATAACAAATACAATTCAATTTAATTAGTGTATGACTTGAATCCATTACTTAGAAACGAAAGAATAAAAAACAAGACAAAAAGAAAATAAAACAACTGCAATTATCATTTCACGGATTAATAAATCCTCTCCATATGAAATGATTCATTATTTAACGACTTTTACATTAAAACAATACAGAAATAAATTGAATGTAAAATTATGAATTATAAAATGATTAGAAAAGAAGAAAATAAAAACACAAATAAAAATATAAGTTTTACACTTTCTTTTTAATAATAAAATTGATAATTTATTATTGACTTTACGCCATTTAAATGAATTGATCGTGAGTACGTACGTTAACCTTTTAAAATTTAGATGGCAGAATTGCCTAAACAATTTTCTTCTTTTTTTAGATTTTAAACGTTTTTCCCCATCATAACAATACCAAAAAAAAAAAGAAGAAAGGAAGAATTTTCATGGCCGACTGATTTGTATTTGAACAACGGAAAAATAAATAAATGAAGCATGAGTCAGCAGCAATCAATAAAATATAACGGTAATATTGAGAGAATAATATTGAAGTTGTTTGCGGTTAAAAAAAAAAAAATAGAAATAACAACAATAACAAATAAATGGAATTAATTTTATTGGTTGAATCGCTTACAGATTTAGTACATAATATTCTCGCGAATTTCATTCGTGTGTATTCATTTTATGAGGGAGACAAAGGGTGTATATTTTTTTTGTTTTATTATAAATCTCTATTAAATTTTTATAAAAGACAATTTTTTTACATATACATTTCATATTCAATCATCTTCATTATTTGGTTTATATGTTTTTTTTTTTAAATTCCACTTTGTGTAGAGTTCAGGAAATCTCCAAAAAAAAAAAAAAGAAAATCTGTATAATATTCAATTCTATAAGAAATTTAGTTGTCAATTGTGATTTATTAATATAAAACATATTTAGAACAGAAAACAATCAGAATAAAAGTAATTTATTTTTATGGTAACTTAATACCCATTTTTCTTCCCTTTTTCAATATTTTCTTTTATTTTTCTATCCTTTTTTTTTATTCTTTCTTTTTCTTCTTATTCTTTTTATTCTTCTTTCTTTTTTTTTTTTTATAATCTAACTTATTACTGTTGAAAATCTATTTTCGGTTTAACCCAAATAAACAAAAAGAAATATACACACACACACACACAGGGAAAGAGAGAAATACAATCGCGTCACCTTAAAATAAAAGAAGTAAAAAAAAAGAATAAACGCAAAATGTGATATCCCTATATCCTCTTTTTATCTTTTACATATTGAATCAAACAGAATACAGATGAACCAGAAAATGAAAATAAAAATTGTAGAGTGAGAGTGAGAAAGAGAAAAGAAGAAAAAGAAAAGTTCTTTTAACGTGTGGTTCGTATCTACCAAAAAAAAAAAGAAACATCAGCCAACCAACAGTGGAAGAAGTAACAGAAAAGGCGTAAAGATGAGAAATTTTTGTTTGTTTGTTTTTTCGTTTTTTTTTTTTTAAATGTCTGATGTTCATGATGATAGTTGTAACTCTCTATAACTCCTATAAAACTCTGGAAGAAGAATAAATAAAGTAGGGCAACGGGATAAAGTAGGATAATACGTGTAGTTTTGATTATTAAAGTTTGTTGATTTATGGCACACATATAGAGAGAAAAAAAACCAATTTATCCATGGATGGAGAGAGGGATGAAGAGGAAAATAGGAAATAAAAAAAAAAATAAATAAAAGTAAACAACAAATCCGACACTAGGCCTTCTGGCATGTTACAGATTGGAGAATGAATTCGATCAAATCATGTGGCAGATTTTCTGTTTTTTTTTTTTTTCTTTCCTTCTTTTTTTTTTTCGTTTACTAAATTTTTTTGTTTCAACGTGTTACTTTTTTTTTTTTTTTTCGCTCTTTTTTCGATTTCGACAGATATAAACTAAAAATGGTTGTTGTTGTTGTTGTATATATATTTATTGAAAAATTGTAAAGCATCGATCAGCATTTAAAAATGAATTTATTGTATTTTGTCTAAATAGAAAAAGTTTAAAAAAAAAATAAAACTGTGACATAATTTGTCACAATATAATACAAAAAAAAAAAAAGAAGAAGAAGAAACTTTTGACGGATAACTGATAACTGATAACCGGAAAAATAACAATAAACTCAAATTACATTCATTTAACTGATCAACTTCCGTTTCTACTCCTTTCTCTATTTTTTTTTTTTTTTCTTTTGACTTTTTGGATGTATTTTCCTAATATTTCCGCACATCACATCAAATAAACTTTTCTATTTTTCAATTAATTTTTATTCAATTTATTTTTTTTTTTTCCCTTTCCTTTTTTTT
The DNA here is from genome assembly GCA_963082725.1 of Pedicia rivosa. NCBI lineage: Eukaryota > Metazoa > Arthropoda > Insecta > Diptera > Pediciidae > Pedicia > Pedicia rivosa. The sequence continues at coordinate 3,272,936 of OY720151.1, read as the reverse complement.
TTTTTTTGATTAGAAATTTTTTTTTTTTTTGTTTTTCGGTTTAACCATTTTTCTTCTTCTTCTTCTTCTTTATTCTTCAGTGGAATAGAAAATACGTATAGAATCAAAATAAATAAAATTAATGATAATTGAGTGGTGTAGGTATCCATTTACTTAATTGTAAATATTTATGCGCGATCGTTTGACAATAAATACAACAATGATATTCCATATTTTTGTTCTAGTTTATTTCAGTTTGTTCAACAAAAATTCATGTTAATAGGAAAAGTGTATTCTCATGAGTGAAAATGAATATTAATTGTGACAAAATTATATATAGAAAAAATTTTTTTTTGAGTGAATTTATAAGAGTTGGATCCATAATATTTCAAAGAAATATAATTTTAAATTTAACGGTTGTCATTCTGACGTACATTAGAGTTGACCTTTTGATTTTTTGGTACAGAATTTAAAAATGACTTTTAATAAATTTTTTTTTTCATCTTAAACATTTTGTTTCCGTTTTGTTTGTTGTTTTTTCTGTTAAATCATTCTTTGTCTATTTCACCTTGCAAAGTAATCTTTACCAATTTTTCTTTTTTTTCGGTATCGATATAGAAAAAAAAAAAATTCAAATTCTTTTAGAAATGATACAATTTTGACATAAAACGAGCAATAATGAAAGTAAAGTGTGTGTGTACCTATGAAATATTTTTATTTATATGAAAATAAAAATAAGCGTTTTATACGACAAACAAACAAACAAACAAAAAAAAAACAAAAGTTCAAATAAAAGTTCAAATGCTTGGAAAACAAAATTTTCTTTTTTTCTTCCCAAAAAAAAAATAAACATATTTTTATTTATACAAAAAAAAAGTAATGAACAATTGATTAGAAGAAGAAGACGAAGAAGAAAAATCAAACATATAAAAGCTCGTCAAAAAGGAAAATCTTAAGATTCTTTTTTTGCCAATTTTTTTGTTGATTTATTTTAAATGTGTGACCTCGCCTTGACTGTAATTTCTTTCTATCAACTAACAAAAAAAAAAAAAAAGAAATTGATTGACTTGAATGTCATTCACTTTGTACTTTTTATGTTTCTTTATGTACGTACTTTATGTTCCCCTTTCCCTTTCCGTAACAGAAAAGGAACAACAAACACACAAAATATTCCCCATTTTTTTCTATTATTTTTTTTTTTTTTTCAAATCACAATTTAGTGAAATCGAATAAAAAAATAAACAATATTTTCGATAAAAAAAAACGGAAAATTTATGAAAACAAATAAATAGAAAATGTTTTGAATTTATTTGAAATAATTCATTCTTGATTTTTCCTTCAATTGATATTTGTTCAACCATATTTTTAGAATGATTGTTGCCACCATAAAAAAAAAACTTCATCAAAGATGTGATGAACAGATTTTATCGTTAACAGGACTCACAAGAAATCAATTATTGAATTTTACCCAAAAAGAAAAAAAAAAAACTCAATTGTACAGAAGAATTTACAAAAAAAGAAAATCTACAATCGGGTCATAGACCTTAAATTTTTTACTATATTCTTACGTAGTATTTTAGCTCAACAAATCGGATAATATTTCGCCGTCAAGATTGTCGTACAGATTCTTATAATCTTTAAATTTTCTTTTTCATCTAAAATAGAAAAAGTTTTTCATTTCGTTTGACATTCAACGTTTCGGCCTTCTTTAAATAATACACACACACACACACAAATCACAAGTACCATTGAATAAAATTATTCTACTTAAATAAAAGTTTACCTACCCCACACCCACCCCCCCAGAGAAACATTGAATTTTAATTGTAAATTCCTACTCAACAAAAAATATATTAAACACATTCAATATTCAATGGAAACAAAAAGATTAAATGGTTTCTACGTCATTGAAGCAAAAAACAAAAAGGGAAAAAAAATAACTCATCGCCCACATCAATTTTCTTTTCTTTTCTTTTGTGATTGGCGCTTTTCTATTAGTGATAATTGAAATTGAAATAAGAAAAATAATATTCCATGAAGGACTTCCACAAAAACAAAAGCGTTCACTTGATTATCCACACCTCACCAACAACCAACGATTTTTTCAAAACAATTAATATTGTTCAATTAATCAAACCAAATAAAAATAAAATGTGAAAGTAAAATGTGGAAAAACGTTAAGAATTAAAAGGGTTAGGAGGGATAGGGATTGTTATTGTCCGTATAATAATTCAATTATTGTTTGTAAAAAGTAAAAAAAGAAAACAAAGAAATTTATCGTATTAGAAAATGATGATCGGTTTCCTTTAAAACAACAAGAAATATTAGAAGGAAATTAAGTAGAATGAAGAAGAAGAAGAAGAAGAAGAAAGAGAAAGTATAGAAAACTTTATTAAGAAATATTTCAGAATAACAAAAATAAAATTAAATTGTTCAATAAGGAAATCATAAAAAAAAAAACAAAAACAAAAAAAGTGTAGGCGTCGTCTGATAATTTATAATAAAACATTCATTCTGTTTTTAGTTCTTCACACACACAAAAAAAAAACGTAAGCAGTTTAATGAACTTTCGATAAATAATTTAACCACCTTATAGAAAATATGAAAATCTTAAACGTGATTTTTAGCACAAGCTAAAATAAAATGAAATGAAACTTTTGAAGTAAAAGCTTTAAAATCTTTATAGATTTTCATATTGAATGATAAATTACGGTTTCAAAATATTTCCGTTTTATTTTTCCCCTTTTCATCATGAGAATGCCAATTTTTCTTCATTTTTTTTTATTTCGTCGCACCCATCTGGTGTTACCCCCATTTATTTTTTGCTTCTTTTAATTTGTTTATTTTTTTTTTTTTTGTTTTTTGTTAACGTAAAAAAGGAAGAAGAGAAACAAAAAAGGTAAGAAAAGTTTTATAATTTACAACCGTGAAAAACAGGAAATTTCATTCAGATTATTTCATTTTTCTTTTCTTTTTTTTTTTTTTGTGTAAAATTAAGAAAAGAGACAATTATATTGTCAGTGGTGACAATTATTTATATCAAATGATTGCCATTATCACACAGGCACACACACACACACAAAATACTGCCCACGCAATCCAAATGTTTTCCATTATAACATTCCCTATTGTTCCCATTCATTTCCTGGAATTGTCCGTTTTTTTTTCTATTTATATTTTCATTTTATTATTTACGTTAACACATTCAGGAAATAAGATTTTAGTAATCTGTTTCATTTTTCATTTTACTTCCCGTTATTTTTCATCTTCTTTTCCCCCGCTTTAAATTCAAGCGATTGCAAATTTTCCCACAGTCAACAACATTCAGATGTTTTTTGTATTTCTTTTCTGGATTCTTTGGGAAAAATCTTAAAAAAAAATTATTTGATGAAAATAAAAAGTAGAAATTTGTTTCAAAATATCGATTAATCGATTAATCGATTAATTGAGTTTAAAAGAAATAAACGACTAGACAAGACTAGAATCCCATTTCCTGATTTTATTTTTCTTTTTTCTATGAATTATTAAAAAAAAAAATTCATGCATAAAAATAAAAGAAAAAAATTCATTTCTCTTGTTTGGACAACAAAGAACAATTTTTTTTTCTACTTCTTGTTGTTGTTGTTGTTGTCATCTAAAGCGCAATTGTATTTTACAACAATGAATAATTGATTCTATTTTCTGTCCTCTGTACAAATTTTCTTCTTTTTGAAAAAAAAAAAAACAAGAAAACAAAAATGCAAAGTGAAAAATTTGTCTCCGTCCAAAAGGAGATATTTTTTGACAAATTCAAGAGACGACTAAACGATTATATGTTCAATAAATCAAATTGGATCAAAAGAAACATAAAAACTAAAATTCAGAGTAAAGTTTACTGACTTCTCTCACTAGAAAGTAAAGTAAAAAAAAAAAAACAAACATCCTCAGAATTTTTAATATTGGGACAAAAAAAAAAGAAAACAGAAGAAAAAAAAAAACGATTTCCAATTCAAATCTCGTTCGATTATGAATTAAATTATATTTTCAAAATGTTCTCTATACATTTTCAAACCATAAAATATTTTTTTTCTATTCTTTTCTTCTGTAAAGAATAGAATCGTGCACGTTCACTTAACCAGACGATGTCTCGCTTCGTCGTTCATATAAAATACACATTTTTTTTTTGTTGTCTATGAAAGAAGATCTAAAAAGCTTACACTTTTTTTTTTTCTCTCTATATGGGTTTTTTTTTTTACTGATACTTTTATCTTACATTGATGATTGTTTATGTGATTATTGCCCGGTAACGTATGTCGACCATAATTTTCACGTGCTCAACGTAAAACCATTAAATACGAACTATTTTTAATTAACCGAACAAAAAAAAAAATTTCTTTTAAAGAAAATTCCCCGACGATTGTGTACGGTAATTGTTTAGAAAAATATTTTTTCACTTTCACTTTCAAACGTTATCTAGAAACAAAGAAAGTGATAGAAGTCAATATAGACGATTAATTACAAAGTAAACTCTTCAATCACAATTTACAAAGATTTATTTATATTAAAAGCTAAATCTTATAAGTTGCTTCCTTATTTCAATCTTTTCCATTTGTCTTTTATTTCCTCATTAATATAATTACAAACAATATTAAATTTATTAACTTGTAAAATAATATGTCCGCACAATGAGCACAAGAATGACACAAGTGTGAAATGAGTAAATGGAGAAAAAGTGAAGACAAGAATAACAATATAAAAATGAAGAAGAAGAAGAAGCATAAGAAGAAAAAAAGAAGAAGAAGAGAAAAAAAATAATCCCAACTTAAAAAGTATAAATTTTTCAGAGACAAAACTTTTTTTTTTGTTTAGCGTGTAACACTCTGTAATTCCTTGTCGATTTTCTTTTCTTTTTCTTTCTTTCTTTCTTTCTTCTTTTGATCGCATAATAAATATCGTATTAAATGGAAATTAAGGAAGAAAAAAAATATGACACATTTTTTGTCTTAAAAATTTAAAGCCAAATATGAAAAAAGACAATAAAAAAAATATTAAGGTTGTACGTTGGTTGATCAGATCATTGACCCGTTTAAAATCAAATCGGATTTTTTTTTTTAAATCTATCAAAAAAAAAAATGGTTTTGGTCACCCACGATAATTTCGTATAAATGTCAAAATTAATCACTTACTGATTATGATTATTCCAGGAAAAAATGTTAAAAGCTCCATGACAAATTAGATGATTAATAAAGCTTGAAAAAAAAATATAAGTAATTAGAATTTACAAATTCTATAATTTTATAATTTATTTATCCTTCTCCCACACACAAAACTAATTCATTTGTTAATCCACACATTAATGTTGATCATTAGAAAGGTTTACAATATTGTCTAACCCCATAAAATATTTTCTTCTCAAAAACAAAAACAAAACAACAAAAATTTTGAAATGTGTGAATCCATAAACAAATCCTCTAAATCACTACACAATTCTAATTACAAAAATAGTCATACTGTTAAAAGATTTATGATTTTGTTTCTCATAAAACTTAAGAAGAAAACTATATAGTAGCTAAAGAACGACTAACACCCACACCCTACTCACTATAAATATCATCAATAATTTTTCATCTTATCATTAATTTCTCATCTTAAAAACTTCAACGCAGTTATAATAAAATAAGGGTATTAGAAGGTGTAAAAGTTTTAAAGGTATCTATGATACATCCAGACAAACATAATAACGTTTGCATTATTTTTTCTGTTTTATTTGTGTGTTGTTATTGTTTTCTTATTGACTTGAAAACCTTCAAGAAAAAAAAAAACAGAAAACATCGCATCCAAAGTTAGTGGGATGGTACTATAAATTATATTACCTGACTTCATTGACGTAAATGTAATTCGATTCCTCTAGAGAGGAATAAAAGAGAAAATAGAAAGAAAAATAGAGAGTGAGAGAAAAAAAAAACAGAATACTGAGATAGCAGAATAAACAACGAAAAGCAATAAAACAACAACAAATTAATAATAAAAGCACAGAAATACAAACACATACTTAATGAACGACTTTAGTGAATATAAGCTTTATTGCATTAAATACGAAAAATTATTTAATATAAAAGGGATGGTGGCCATACAATTTTTATATAACAGTGGAGGAAAGTGTGCAATAAGAGAAGAATAACAAACGTTTAGGTAATATTTTGTTTCAGGGTAATCTATACGTAATAGAGTGAAGGACTAAAGGACAAGGTATATTTAAGTGGCATTGAAGAATATGTTTTTGCAAAGATTTTATCGTAAATAAAAATTCATATATTTATTACGTATTCATGTGTGTTAACGTGCATGTTTGTACGGATATATAAAATTTCAAATGTAATTATAGAAAATCGTATCAAAAGCAAAATTTAAATCAATCATTTGATTTTAGAGGTCGGGGGGTTTTTTTTTTGCCTACTTCTTAGTAAAGTGACTCTATTGAATCGATTCTGAGAGTATGAAGGAATGATTGATTTTAATTTTAATAAATTGAGAGATATCCTTAGGGGATGATTTGATCGGATATTAATTAGAATTTTATCTTATAATTTCCTCTTTTATTTTTTTTATTTTTTCTTTTTTATCTAAATTTGTTTTTGACATCAAACACAAAAATCTAGCCAATGTCTATATATGCCACTTCTCTAGTGAACAGTTCATTAAACTTCTATTTAAATAATGATTAGTATATTGGGTGTTCTTCTTATAATAAATTGTTGTCCATTTTTAATAAATCGTTAAAATCTTTTTTTCTTCTTTCCATTTTTTTTTTTTGTTGTTCTTTCCTTAAAATAAATAAAGAGGAAAGAAAAGTCAAAAAACCAATTGAAATCAAATCAAGCATAAAGTTATGTCATTCAGTTCAATCAACTGTTAAGACATGACACAAAAAAAAAGGGGTATCTTTCTTTATAACTATTAAGAAATAGTTTGAAAAACTCTCAAGTGAAAAATATTTATAGAAAACAATAATTTTTTCTCTGATAAGTAAAAGTTAGTCATCGTTTACATTTATATTTTATACATAAAATAATTTATGAAAAGCGACCAAAAGAAAAAAAAGAATCTATATTGTAATCAGATTGAATGACATTGTTTTTAACTGAACTTTCTATTATTATCTTATAAAAATAAATAAAATAAAATGTGTAAAAAGCCTTCTTTTGTCCTTGGAAAGAAAATGACAATATAAATGTCAGCCCAGTTTCACAGTTGCCTTACAAAACAAAAAAAATATATATAAATACAAATATATATGAAAGGAAACTAAACCAGCAAACCAACGACACATCCACTTTTGTCTCTTTATTAAAAGAAAAAAAAAAAAAAAGGAAAAAGGAAAAACAACAACAAGAGACGCGTGTCAAGTGACCTCGTTTTTGATAGCGGTTTTTTCTGTTTCATTCTTCTTCTTTTTACTTTTCACCCAAATTCAAATTTTTTTCTACTTTTCTTTCTTCAAAAATTTTCCTTTTATTTTATTATATAATTTTTTTTTTTGTTTTTTGTTTCCTGTTGTACGACAAAATATTCCTGGATTCAGAAGAAGGATGAGTTTATTTTCTTGTATATGTTATAAGTAGTTGTTGGTGTTTGTATATTTGTTGTTGTTGTTTTTATGGTGATTTATTACAATTCCCTGTGAATGAAAATGAAATATAGGTCAACCACCAAAGAAGGAGGAAGCTAAAAGAAAAGGAACCAGATTTGTTCAATATTGATGTGTTCACCTACTCTTCTACTATTACAAACCTTATCCTTATATTTCCCCCCCCCCCCCTTCTCACCCTTAAGTATAGATCTGTTCTTTTGTTTTCAGTTTGTATATGTTTTTTTATCGTCTTGAATAGGGAAATCTGCTTGTAATTTGTTATATTTCAACACGATACAAACGTGTGAGGTATGGGTAATGGGAATGTCATTCCCATGGAAGAGAGCAAAAAAAAAATATATAATAGGAAAAAAATAAGAAGAAAACGAGAAAACGTAAAAGAAGAAAATAGGGCAAGAATGCGTTTTGAATAAATTTCGCGAAATATTCCTTCTTTATTTTGTTTTTTTCGTTTTCTCCTGGATAAGATAAAGGAACTACGCCCTTTCCTGAATTTAATTTTAAATAATACTAAAAAGAAAATAAAAAATGGGAAGAAAAAAAAACATAACAAGAATATTGACACGTTTTTAGGTTAAGCTCGTATAAAGATAAGAACGCAAACACACACACACACACACTAATACGCGGAACATCTGACAAGAAAAAGAAAAAAAAAAAGCTTCCATTAATAACAAAATTCCCTTGTGTTCATTCCATTTTTATTTATTAAAATTATTATTTTATTATTATTATTATTGTGACCATGTCCATGTCTGTCAATCCAGAAATGACAGGCGCCTCCATCAAAATACGACGAACGACCCATTTAACCCATTATTGATTAGATATAACTTTACCCCTCTTTAATATCAACCAATCCCCACAACCTTCCCTATCTAAATAGATTAATACATTTCTTTCTGGAGGAAACATTATTAATATTTTATAGTGTCGTTTTTATTCCTTTTACTTAGTCCTACATAGGAAATCATGTATATATGTGTCTGTATGTGTGTATATGTATGTTATTTATTTCTTAATATTATTTATTTATAATTTACGATAAATGGATATAATGTATAAAGATACTATAAAGTTATATGAACTCAACATAACTTCCTATCGCATCAAAAATATGATAAATATTTTCTGGGTTTTTTTTTTCCACAAATGTGTTTTTTTTTTTCTTGATAATTTAAATGACAAAAAAAATATATGTTCGTAGTACAGATTTTTACTTCAATTCCTCTTATTCTACACTTTACTCTTATTACACACGTTTTTTTTATTTATGTGATTTTTTTTAAAATAAAACTCAAATATGGTTTAAGATTTTCTTGAACTTTTTTTTGGAAGAAATCAGTGAAAGTTTCTAGAAATCTTTTGATCAAAATAAGAGAAATAAAATAAACGTAAAATAAAACTTTTCTGATTTGACTGAATTTATTGACGTTAATAAAACAAAATTTCTCCTACCACCCTCACTAAAAAAAAAATAAATATATATAATAAAGATTAAGTGACACAATTACCACAATCGCAGATTAATACACAAAATAATCATCAAAAAAAAAAAAAAAAGAAAAAGGGAAAACTGTTTTCTCATAATTTTCATGTGAAAATCGTAAATAGAGAAAAGAAAAATAACAAATTACAAACATTGGGAACAACAAGAAAACTTTTTTTTTCTCTTTGGTTTTAATGTTTTTTTTTTATGATTTTACTCATTTACAACAATAACAACAACAACAGCAATTACCAAAAAACAAAAATCAAAAAAAAAAAAAACATTAAATAAATTTTTCATTAAATTCTATCGACTGCGAAAAAGTTTCGTTACAAAATTAAAGTGAAACAAAAACAAAAACAAAATTCCCGTAAATTGAAATTTTTTTTTTGTTTTCATCAAATTAAAAGTAAAAATAAGAAACAGAAAAATAACAAACAGATGAAAATTAATTAGAAAACAGCAAAAACCAACAACAATGATTAAATGAAAACCATGTGAAAAGTCTTGAGAAATGCATTTCAAAAAGAAAAACCAAAATCAAAAAAAAAAAAAAAAACAGCCAATAAAATTAAGAATAAAACAAAAATAATTAAGGATTAAAAGGAAAAATAAAAGGACCAAACAAATTCACTGAATAAATTCAATAATTCTGTTTGATTTTTACTCAGTAAATTGACAACAACAACAAGAAGAGAAAACGAATATTGAAGAAGGAAAATGGAAAACTCAATTACATGGAACATCAGAGAGAAAACTTCAATGTCATTGGTTGTTGTAATTAATTATCAAAAATTCATTAAATTACTCAGCTTTATTTTTTATTTTTTTAAAAAAAAAATAACAACCAACAAAGCAAAAAAAATAAGTATAAATAAAGGATGAGGTCGATACCTTTCTTCTTCTTCTTCCTCCTTTTTTTCGGGAAATTTTTTGTTGGTGTTTTTTTTTTTTGTTCTAAAAATGAAATGAAAAAATTATGGAGAAAAAGAAAGCACGAAAAAAGGTTGAAAATAAATTAATTAGAAAATAGTGAAAAGTTATGTGTGTGTGCATGTTTGTGTTTGTGTGTCTGTATTTATAAGACAAGATGATTTTGATTAAAAACAATAAATAAAAATAGTATGTCGGTTAACCCGCTTAAATTGATCTTTTGCAAGTCATCTATAATCAGGTTTCTCTTTTCTCTCCCTTCCACCCCCCCCCCCCCCCAAAACGCCTTTTACCCACTCAGAGACATGTCACAGAATTTTTGGTATCGGAAACATTTGTCAAACTTTGTTCTACAAAAGTTAAATAGTTCATTTCCCTTCTTCTTTCTCTACCCCACCCCCCTCTTAGAAGTTATAATAACAAAATATACAATTACACAATAAAAGTCCTTGTCCTACATTATATTCCCATCTGATAATTCTCTTCAAAAAAAATTTTAATTCTCCCAAAACAAAAAACAAAAAAAAAAAAAGAAAATTGTCACAATGAATTTTTGGGTTTTACAAAATGACTTTTGATGATTTTGATTTAAGAAAACAGAAAAAAAAAAAGGCAACAGGCTGTAAATTTAACACGGAAATTATTATTTTTTGTCATTTTAATCCTATGTCTATATTATTATGATCCCCTTTTCATTTCTCTCCCACCATCCTCAACCCCCCACCCCCTCCCGGGTCCCCTTTTGAACAATCAATAAAGATTCTGTAATTTTTATTGAATTTTTTTTTCTTTTGTTGTTGTTGTTTTTTTTTTAAAGAAAAATCAGAATATTGAGGGGAAAAAAAAGCGGAAATTAAGGAAAGAATTTTGAGTCAATTATTTGTTGTACCTTTTTCACTTAAAACAAAAAAAAAAATAGCGCAAAAATTTAACGAGGATTGAAAAGAAAAAGAAAAAAACAAAAAGCAAAAATATTTATTAAAAAAAAAATTCTCTTTAATTTTGAAAAAATGTAAAATCTTTACTTTTCGTTTTTCGTTTTTTGAATTGTTTTTGTTATTTTTTTTTTTTGATCAAAGGTAAAAAGTAAGATGAAAATCCTTCGTCAGTGAATTTTTTTTTCTTATTTTAATTTTTAATTTTATTTTTTTAAGAAAACAAAAAATACAATTTTTTTTTTCTTAAATTAAAGCTTCTGTTCCTCCTTTTTGATTCTTTTTCATTCTACCTTTATCACTCACCTTTCTCTGTCTCTCACTATGTACCTGATGTTATCTCCTTTACCTTCGTCTCTCTCTCTCTCACCCTGAAATAAAATTGAATGGAACGGAAATTTCAAGATGTGAATGTGTGACTGTGACTGTGACTGTGTGTGTGTGTGTGTACTTGTGTGTCTGTAAATTCTGTATGTTTTATTTTTGTCTAAATGCCTTGCAGGCAGTATAATATCTCAGGAAATGCAATTGTAATTTTCTTATTATTTGTGTATTTTAGGTCACACGTACAAAGATCAAAAATGTAAAAAAAAAAACAAAAGTTCAAAAATAAATACTGCGAGTACGACGAAGAAGAAAAAGATGGAAAAAAATTTAATAAGAAAAGGAACGAAAAAAAAAAAAAAATAAGACACACAGTGAAAAAAATTTCAATTGATTTTCTTTAAAAACTTCTTCTTCCACCCCACCCCCCCACTTTTTTTTTTCTTTTGTAAGTAAGTTTTACGTGCCAGATCAGATTGGATTGAGTTTACGGGGCGATGTTTCTCTTCCTCTTCTTCTTTTTATTTTATTTCCTTTTTGTGCAATCAATGAATCAAACATACAGATGGATAAAAAAAAAATGCAATTCTTCGAATTCTGTTTAAATAAAAACATTTTTTTCCATTTTCTTCATATTTTTACAACTTTTTTTTTATTCGTTAAATTTTCTATTTTCTATTTTCTCTTCTATTTTCTTCTTAAAAATAAAATAAACGGAAAGCTTTTTTTTTCTTTTTTTTTGTTATTTTTTTTGTTGTTGTTGCTGTTGTTGTTGTTGTTGTTGTTGTTGTTGTTGTTGTTCTCTTTTGTGATCAATCAATGTCTATCTGAGGGTATATTCCTTTCACTTTCCAATAAATAAAATAAAATAAAATAAAAAGCAGAAAGTATGGAAAACAATTTTTTTTTTCTTTACGTGACTAGCGAATATTCAAGATTCACATTCAATTGTTTGCGGTTTTCTTTTCAATATAGATTTCATCAAAGACGATAACAATAAAAAAAAAAAAAAAAACAAAAATATGAAACGACTTTAGTGCTTTTACTTCTTCTTCTTCTTCTTCTTCTTCTACTTGTATTTTTTTTTGTCCTTTAATATTTTACCATGTTTTGTCTGTCGTAATTCACACATTTTAACTTTTATTAGTTCAAATGTGATGTTTAATGTGATGTAATATGTGTACCAATATCCAATTCAATTGTAGCATATTTTTTTGATGATCAATTGTGGTGGGGCGAAGAATGTTTCAAAGTTATGCACAAAAAAAAAATAATAAAAATATGGAAATAAAAAATTGACGAAAACCGAAATTCTTTCATCCGATTCAAAATTCCAAACACAAAACTATTTTTTTGATCTTTAATTCTTTTTTTTGAGTTTTTTAAGAACAAATTCTGGTGACAAATAAATTTTCAATTTATAACACAAATTGTTTAATTATCTTAAGGGCGGTTTGAAAACTCATACAAAGCAAAAAAGGGAAAAAAAAAACTCCAAATCATTTCAGAAACATCATCATCAAAAAAGAAAAAGCAATTAATCAATTTTCTATTGAGCTAAACTTTTTACCGGATATTGAATTTCTAAAAGAATCAATATTTATATTCTGAATTTCTTAAGATTTGTTTTTTTTTTTTTTTTTTTCGTCTCCCCACCATTTTTTAATTAAAAACTTTTAACTTAAATTTTTAAAGCATTTTCTTTTCTTTTTGTCTTTTTTTTTCTCTCTCTATTTTTCTACACCCAAAAAAATTATTTGTTAGTTTTTTATCCCCATTTAAAATTGGAAATTATTTTATCATTTCACTTTATTAATAAATTCACATATACTGAAATCTGGGAATAAGTTTAACTTTTTAGTTCTTCAACATTGACACAGCATAAAATATAAATTTTAAATTTACATTTTGTAATAATTTTCTCTATCTTTTTGTATAAGTAAAAGTAAAATTATATTAATTAAAAGTTCATAAATTACTGTCCATAAATATAATCAACTCATAGAAAGTTCTTATCCATATAAGTAGAACAAGAAAACCCAAATGAATCCATCAAATGACTTTGTCAGTTTTTTTTTTTTTGTTTCTTTTTTCTTTTCTAGGAATTATTATACATAATTAGAAGAGATGTTTTATCTTGACACACACAACCAATGAAATTATAAATAAAATGGAAGAAACAAAATTTACTTTAAATTTCTAACTAACCAAAAGATTGTTAGGTGAACATTTGTATAATGAAAAATTATAACTTCACCACCGAAGGACTCTTGGTTGACTTTAAATAATTCCAACTAATAATTCTTAGTCATAAACACGCCAATTTTATTAATACTTCATTTATTGAATTCCATTAAATTTTTAAACAGCAATAAATGCACACATTAAAATTTAGTAATTTACAAAATATTTAAATCTTAGAAAACTTAAACTAAATCACTTAATGCAAAATAAAATAATTTTAAGTTTCAATTGCAATTTAATGTATAATGTAATAAGAGGAAAAACTTTTATTTTGATTATTAGTTTCAATTTTATTCATCTGTATAAATTTACATAAATTCCAGTTTATTACAATATTCATTGGTTTTCTCAAGACTCACAACAAAAATACAACAAAAATTTTAAACCATTATAATTTATTTTCAAATCATAATAAAACATTTTCTAGAAGACAGAAAACCCATAACATAATTAACAATTAGTTTCATACAATTTAAGATGTTTTCTAATTTACATTAATTATTTCTTAAAACAAATTTTTTGAAGAAATAAAACAAAAAATGTAAAGTAAAGTAAAACTGAAGTAAATCAAATTCAATTGCGTCTCTAAAAAAAAGTCCAAAAAAAAAAAAGAACAGAGAACAAAAAAATAACAATGTCCCGATAAATGTCCAATATTAACAGTAAATTAAAGGTAATCACAATTTATTTTTAGAATCAAATAACACGATATAGAAAAATAAATGAAAGCTTAAATTGGTCCATTAGGAGTTAGTTAGATGATTGTCCCAGAATGCAAGTTGATTATATGTGTTTCATGTCACGTTTTATCGAGGAGACTAAAAATAGACCAACACAAAAAAAAAATCACTAAAACGAAAGAGAAGAACAAAAAAAAAAGAATACAGAAAAGTTAACCCTTTAAAAGTCATTCATAAAATGTACTAAAACTATGACTTTAACAAACTTTCCATTTGTAATATGAAAAAAAAAACGGATTAGCTTTTGTTAGAAAAGGATAGAAGAAAAAAAAAGATAATATTGTAAATATAAAAGTTAAAATGTAAATCGTTCGTTTAGAACTTAGATAAGTGCATTTTGATCACGTTCACCATATAAAATTTCTAATAATAAAAATGTAAAAGGAAATTTGTAAGAATTCATTGTAATTATGAGGTCACATTAAATCATCTTTTATCCTTGTACTCATTAATTATTAAATAAATAATTGTTTTTTATTAATCCATTTTTATAATTACAAAAATTTAAATCCGAATTAAACCAATTACAAAAAAAAAAAAAAAACTCAACATTCAAATGAAGTCAAACAAAAAAAAATGATAGCCTTGGAAAATGATCCCTGATAATTATGATGAGACAATACAATTTATTATTTATTTATTAAAGAGTGACAGAGACAAAAACATTCAATTTCACAATCATTCTAATATAACAATAAATTTTCATTAAGGTCGCATACGAAAAATTTCTCTATATTTTGTACTTTCGTACATGAGTCTGGTTTTTGATTCGACGTCGCAAATATAAAATTATTTTAATGAAAATGCAAACATTTTTAACTAACGTGTGTCTGGAGTGAGTGTAGAATTTAGTTCACTCAAATTTTAAGTCTCCAAATATCCAAATATAGAGTGAAGTGAAATGAAACAGCAAAAGTCTCAGATGATTTAGAGAAAATTTTAGTGAATGTAGGAAAAATCATTTGAGCACAGCCTTAACTTTCATTATGCACTATTAATTTTCTGTTTCTGTAATTAAATAATAATCATTAATTTATTGCTATTTTTTATGTCTATAATTTTATTTTATTTTTTTTAATAAAATGTCTGGAAAGTTTTCTGTTTTTAAATCTTACGACATCGTACATAAAATAAATGACAAAAATAAATAATCAAATTGTTTTGAAAACTTTTAGACTTTTAAAATAAAGATAAAATTAAATCGCAACATTTTGTGTTCTCTTCGACATTATTATTGGTTTGCCAATCTAATAATTAAAAAAATAAATCTCATCTTAAGCCGTATATAAGTTACTTTAAATAATCTTATTGTCAAATCTCCAATAATCAAGACACAAGACTGAACCACAAGAGAAAAAAAAACTACAAATGTGAAAAATAAATAAATCGTCTCGAAATGAATTTATTGAAGAAAAATAATCATTTTCCTTTCTTTTTTTTTTTTCTTTTGAAAACCAAAGAAGAAAATGGGTTGACATTTTTATTTATAGAAATTCCTTCTTCTTCTTCTTCTTCTTCTTCTTTTTCTTTTTCTAATAAAGAAAAAATCATTATACAAAAAGTTTATACTTGAAAAGGTAGATCGTTTTACATTATTATTATTTTTTTTTCCATTATTCCGAAGCTACACACACACACACACACACAATAGAAAAATAGAAACAAATCCGTATTACTTTTGTTACTTTCAATTTTTCTTTCGTTTTTATTTTGTAAAATGATTTCAATTTTTCTTCTTCTTTTTTTTTAAACAAAATCAACCCGTCCCCAACAACCACCCCATCACCACCACACTCACTTAGTGAAAACTGTAATTATTTTCTATTTCATGTACACTAAAAGAAAAATACAAAAGTAAAACCGATAAAAGTGTCATGTCACGTATGTGTCTGAATGACGTAAATTGCGATATACTACAATATTTTTAGGTTAGAAAATCACTTTAATTAATCATTATAAATTGCGTTAAAAATATAAACGAATAAATTTTTAACCAATAATTTTTCTTTCATTTTCTTTTTTTCCCCCCATCTTCACATTTTCCGTTATTGTATTTTATGTCAAACCCAATAGATTTATGAAGTAAAATTTAGTGTTGTCTAAATATACAAAAATAACAAATAAACATACACACACACACACACAAATACAAAAACATGTATTATTTATTAATTTTAATACATGTGTGGGTGTGTGTGTGTGCGAATCACTTTAACCTTTAATAACATAAAATTGAAATCAAAACTCTGAAATTTGATCCCCCACCCCCTAACCCACACCCCCTTAGGGCAACCCAAATTAAATTTCACTTTTATATATAAAATCTTTTATATATTGTATTTAATCCTTAATAGTCTCGGTTAAAGCACTTTAAGGATTCCCTAAGGTAAAATAATATCCCTACGGTTGGGATTTTTCTTCTTTCTTTCTTTCTTTCTTTCTTTCTTTTTTTCTTTTTTTTTTTGCTTTTTTCATTCAAGAAAGAGAGAAAGAAATAAAGAAAGAAAAAAAATAAAATGTAGATGAAGAGGAAGAAGAAAAGGGAAAGGAAAAAAAAATACCATACCTTTCATCAGAGACAGAATAATAACACTTCCTCAATGTAACCAATCTTGATGTTGGTCGTCGTTTATCGTATTTCAACGTAAGATTTTTCTTTTTCTTATAAAAAAAAAAAAAGAGAAACGAATTAAATCGTCGTTTATTTACATTTTTTTTTTTGTTCTTTTCTCTTTCATTCTTCTTTTTACTTCCCTTTTAATTTAATTTGTATGTAAATTATTTTTCCCTTATAAAAGAAAGTTGAGTCCATTTTTTTTTTTTTTTATTATGAAATTCTTCTACCACACCCCCTTACTTTATTGCTGAGATTGTTTTCATCTTAAATTACCCGAAGGACATTTAGATGTAATTTGAAGTTGAAATTCATCAACGAAAATGGAAACCTAAAATTCAAACGCACAGATATTTATATATAAATTTTAAAGTGACAAAACGTAACTAATTATTGAACAAAACCAGACAAAAAGAAGAAAATCGAAAAATTTACTTAAAGTAAAAGTACCGTAAATTACAATAACATTTTTCACAAATTCTTATAGAAGAAACAACAAAAAAAAAAAGAAAGGAGTCTAGAAAAAAATTGTCATTTGTAACCGGAACTCTTAAAATAAATTTAAAGGTTTTTCATCTCATGTAAAGTAAAACGATAATAAAAACAGAAGAAATCACTTTAGTGAAGAGAGAAGGAGAGTCAATGGACTCTCTGCTGGTTTTTTGTTTTTTTTTTTATTTCTTGATTCTCTAAGTTAATAAATATTTCCAAAACACAAAAAATTCTATGGGAGAATGAATGAACGTATGAAGTAGGAAATAAAACAAAAAACAAAAAAAAGCAAAAAAGAACAGCACGCATTATTTTTTAGAGAAAAAAATAAACATGGAAAAAGGGAGGGGAAAAAATCATCCAGAGAAACTTATGAAGTCACGTTCTAAAATATGTTTCCTTTTGTTTTCTTTTTGTTTTGTTTCACTGAAATGACTGATAATAAAGAAAAATGGAGCAGCAGCACAAGAAGAAGAAAAAGAAGAAAATTTGAGTTGATTTTTTTTTCTCTCTCTGTTATCTACTCTACTCTACTAAAGGAATATGGTTTGGTTGAAGATTATGATAGTCATAATAAAATATAATAATACAGAAATATAATAAAAGAATATAAAATGTATGGCCCAAATACCGATCTTTAAATGTTCTCCTTTATCTTATTGCTTTAATCAAAAGAACAAAGAAAAATATTACAAGAGAACAAATGTCGCCTTTATACGTAATATGAAAGATTTTACTTTTCTTTCTTTATCTTATGCATCTTCTTATTCTTTCATCACATAAAAGAAAATAGAAAATTCAACAACAACGACAATCATAATAATAATAATAGAAAAAATCCATTTTTCTCTTTTTGGATTTTGATTTTAAACAAATCAATCAAAACAGAAAAAAAAAATTACAGAGAGCCACACAACAACCACAACAACAACAAGAGAAACAACAACAACAAAATAGAAAAATTGAGGAAATGGAAAATAAGAAGAGGTTTTCTTCTTCTTTCTTCTTCTTCTTCTTCATTGCCAAAAATAAAATATCGAATTACATTTTGACTAATGACTTCCATCGAACTCTATTTATCGATAAAATACATTCCCATATATATAAAATATTGGGGTGAAAGGGAGAAGGGAAATGGAAAAAAAGGTAAAAAATAAAAATGGAGAATTAAAAAAAAAAAAAATAACCGTGGGATTATTGTATACAAGAGAAAAATGGGTGGGTTGAGATGTAAAACGCTAACATTTTTTTTTTTTTTTTAAGAATGAGAAAAGGAAGAAGAATAAACAATAAATGAAAAATAATTCAGGTAAATCCGTTTATATTTTTGGTCTGAAAGAAGAAAACGAAAATGAAACTTTTATTCTTTGTTTTTCATTTTCCTTCTTCTTTTTCTCTACATCGAAATATTCAACGAACTGAACACTTTTATCATTATCATCTTTACATTTCACTAAACTTTTTTTTTTCTTCTTCTTCTGCGTTTTCTTCTTCTTCTTCTACTTCTGTTTTTTTTTTGTTGTTCTTATAAATATATTTTTGGACATTATTTTAAATTGAAAAATATTGAGTTTAAATTTTCTTTCTGTCTTTCTTCATCTCTATACATTTTTCGGTTTCTATTTTTTCTTTATTAAAGCTCAACACAACTTAAGTTGTAAATATTTTCACATTTTTTTCTCAAACTTTTCGATTTTCATTGAAACTGAAAGTGAAGGAGAAAAAAAAAAAAGTTGCATTTATTTACATTATTTTATAGAATAAAAATGAAAGGAAAATATGTTATCTTTTGTTAGTGGGTGTATACAGAAAGAGAGAGAGAGAGAGAGAGATTATTTACTTTAAATGAAAGTTTGTTCATCGTCAGTTTTTGGGTCCTTAACAATCTAGAAAAGTCGTTTCATAAATTAAATCTATTCAACATAATCATTTTGACTTGTCAGCACCAGATAGATCAGTTTCTACACTTTTTCCATTTTATTCATTTTCTATTTGTTTTTTTTTCTTCTTTCTACTTTCTACATTTTCTACATTTTCTCTATTAAAAGTAACACTTTAAAAATGTCTGAAAAATATTCCTTTTATTTTTTTTTTCTTCTTCTTCTTCTTATTATTCATCTTTACATTTTTTTTTTTTATATAAAGAATAAAATTTCTACTTCTCATTCCATAGAGAAAATTCTCTAGAAAGTATTTTCTTCTTTTGATTGTTTGCAGACTCAACATTTTTTTCATTATTATTTTTTCCTTTTCATTTTCAATTTTCAATTTTTTTTTTTTTCTTATTTGAATTTAATTTTAATTTTTAAATTAATTTTTTTTTTTGTTCTCTCATTTTGTCTAAAAAAAAAAAAAGAGCCGACGACTACAAAAGGACATTTTCACCTAAGGATTTCTTTTGCTCTCTCTCTTGTTCTTTGATCAAATTAAGAATATTTTTCTTTTAAATAAAATGTCTACTTATTTAATTTCTAATTAAATTCAATTTTAACCTTTAAACATTTAGGTGCCGTTAGACAATTAGCAGTGACGTAGATGTTCTTACGTATAGGGACAAACGCACACACATACACACAAATATAAAGTTCTGAAAATGAAATATGTGGCTGACATATGAAATTTAAGAGAAATAACAAATAAATATTAAAGAACGTTGTTTTGTTTTATCTAAACAAAGTTGTGGACATAAATTAGTAACTAATTTCCAATAGTAAACAAAAAAAAATTAAAAGGGGCAAAAAACTGAAAACCCAATAAACCCTAATTTTCAAAATGAATTATTACACGTTCGTTAATTTATTGGTGATTAAATTATTTAAAAAGGTTAACCGTTTTCATTTCTTTCACTCTTCGTCTTATTCACCTTTCTCTTTCACCCTTGTACAAATAATTTAAATCAAATATATTTAGCTGTCAGTTTAGTACCCTAACCTAAACGACTGTTACTTTTATAATGATTATAATTTTGTACATCAAATAAAACATTAGGGTAACCTACGTCACTGACCTTACCTTATTATTATTATTATTATTATTATAATAAAATGAAGAGAGAAAAAAGATTTAACCTTTTTTTTTTTTGTTGGTAATATCTTAGATATAAATACAGTTAAAGTTCAAAGTTCATTGAACTTTAATAATAAAGAAATTTATACGCACAAATATAGAGGCGCGCTGTTATATATTTGAGGAAAATAAAGGAAAAAGCCATTTGAAAAAACAGGAAGAATAAGAAGAAGAAGAAGAAATAGAAGAAATAGGAAAAAAGGAGACAGAATTTTTGTTACCCTAAAATAGACATTATTTTTATTTGATTTTAAATTGTATTACACCCGCAGGTTTTTCTTCTTTTTTCCTATTTTTTTTTTTGTTTTTGTTTTTATTCTAATAATATTATTTTTATCTACCCCCACTGATCTTTATGTTAAAAATAGATATGTCTCTCTCTCTCTCTATCTCACTCACTCATGTGTGTGTGTGTGTGTGTCGGTAGGTATATTGTTGTTGTTGTTGTTCTTTTCTTGTTTTCATATTTTTTTATTCCTTATTTTTCTTGTTTTTTTTTTTTTTTCACATAAAAAATGTCGACAGGATATTATTGAGTTTGTCATATAAGAACAACTCCCGAAATTCAAATATTATTAAGAGTGTCTCTGTGTGTGTGTGTTTGTGTGTGCGGAGTGGTTTTTTTTGTTTTTATTATTTTTATTATTATTACAGGGAATATTAGGGAATATTGTGTAAGTGGATATAAATGGATATTAGTGTATGATGGGAGTGTGTGATGGGAAGATAATAAAAGTATCCCTTTTATAGATTCGCAGGCATTTATTATATCATTGGTGGTTTATTTTATTTTAGTTTTTCCTTTTATTTTATTTCATAAAGTGAGAAAATATTTATTTTTTTTATAAAATGAAATAATTTCTAATATTTATTTATTGTTGTTGCTTGTTTTTTTTTTCTCGATTTTGAATGAAACAGAACATTTTTATTGAGTCATATAAATTATAATAGAACTAATAATATTTTTTCGGTCATCATTTGATGATTATGTACAAAAAGCAAATAATTCTCTAGTGTTTCTTAAATATTGGGGCATGTTTGTGTTTAACAAAATCTTAATTTTTGTCGATGAACAATTTTTGAGTATATTTTTGTCTCAGAAAATTTAATCAGTCGGATCTTAGCATTTGTTCTAATTTATACAGATTTCTCGAGAATAATTGAAGGAAGGTAAATTACTGAGAATCAGTATTTTATGAAAACTCTAATTTAGTCCCTAGAGATCCTTATAGAAATCTTATTAAAGAAATTCCCTGAATAAACAAAAATAATCTTATTAAGAATTTACAAGCGTATGAATGAATTCAACTACAATAGTTCAGTCAATATTTAGTAAGAAGAAAAAAAAAAAAAGCATTGCCAATAAAAACAAATTTTCATCCTGACCTAAACATAAAAACTAAAAGAATGGAAACTAGATCAAATATACAGACACACACACACACACAAATACACACACACATATACACAGTTTTAAAAACGCTGATTTAGCAATAATCATAAATATTTATTACTGATTCCCTAATAAAAAAAAAAAAGAAAAAAAAATACTCCCATTCCTGTATAACTAATAATACTTAACTTAGAAATGTATATTTTGAACAAAAACAACAACAAAACTCCAGAGAAAGTCATGAAGAAAGTTTGTAATAAAAGGGAAAGAAAATAAAAAGAAGGAGGGGAATCAGTTGTAGTAAAAACTATTTTATTATTTTTTTTTTTTGTTCTTCAACTCCTTCCGGTTTCCTTTTTGTAAGTATTATATAGAATGAGATAAATCACAACACAACTTTCTGTATCTATACTTATATAGAATATAGAATATTCTTCCCTCTTCTTATTGTAACTCTATCCTGTCGAAATCCAATTTTATCCCTGTGACCTAATTTCAGCTACTATCAGTATAGTTATCTCTATAGAGGTGAATTCTATGTGTAGTGTGTAGATTGTGTGTAGTGTGTAGTGTGTAGCGTGTGCGTTTGTGTATCTCAATTTTGTTTTTTGTTTTTTCTTTTTTCTTTTTCACTTTATTACATCATATATAGAGAGAGATTCGTTGAATTTTACCCTGATCCCTTCTGTCTCCTTTTGTTTTGTTTTTTTTTTTATCCCTTTTTTTATATATATATAAAATAAAACAACATCAATGGACTCGATTGTTATCTGTTTTGAGTTCATGTAATTGAGATGTAGAGTTTAATATGAGACTAGGGAAACAGCTAAAGGAATTCAAGGATGTACGATAAATTTTTAAAACAATCCATTAAGCTACGAAGAATCGTTAACATTATTGAACGTGGCTTGTATGTGTTTTCTTATTGTTTCTTTTTGGCGACTTTTGTAAAACTTTTTATTCTCATATTGTTGTTCCCACTGATGATTGTTTGTCGTTTGTATTTATAGATTGTTATTCGTTTCTAGTTTGTTTTTTTTTCTATTTTTACTGGAAGGTATTCAATTTAGGGAGAAAGAAGAAAGAAGAAGTTTTAATAAAATAAAAACGCCACCAATTCCAGTTCATTTATCACTAAAATAACTTTTGTAAATTAACTCCTGCGAGAATATTGAGTTGTGATCTCGATTTTATTCCATTTAAAACAAACATACTTTTTTTATTCAATTTAAACACAAATTTTAATCCTCAAACTCTCTATTACATTTTTTTTTTGTTTTTGTTTTTGTTTTTATCTCAAGTAAAAACTTTTTAATTACAGAAATATTAATTGCATTCCATTTATTTTTTTGTTCTTCGTGGTTGTTGTTTTTTTGTTGTTTTACTTTCCAACAACAAATATAAATAGAATTTATAAAACAAAAGAAAAATGTGTAATGTGTACGGTTTTTCACTCATTTCAATTGAAACGAAATCATTCCATATAAAAAAAAAATGTTCTAAATTCATAACCATATTTTTATATAAATTAAAAAATTCCACATTTTAATTTATTTCTAAGTATTACAACAATCATAAATATTTTATATTTATAAATTATCATCATCACTGTCTGCGTTCTGCTTCTATTGAATGACATAATTTCCAATTATATTCCTCCACTTTTTACATAAATTTTTTTATTATTATGGAAACTAGTGGGTCGGGTTTAACTTACGGAATATGGAATGTGACCAGTTTGGATACTTTGGTCCAGAGTTGAATATAACAATTTACAAAGTTTTAGTCTAAAGTTGGAATATGACCACTTTTGAGTTTTGAGTGAGTTGCTATATTTTGCTCAGTATTTTCACTGGTTCCATTCGCTCTTCGCTTTAACATCCAGAGAAAAACTCGTTTAAATATTTTTATTACGTTATAATGAACAAATTCAGAGTTGAAATATTTTAAGGAGGATTGTTTTTGAAAAGTTATTCGGGATTATTATAATAGATAAAATACAAAAAATAAATTTCTAAACGTATCAAACGTAATCATGTCTAGTGTTGAGTAAAAAATATGCAAATAAAGGGTGAAAATATTCTGCGGTTATGTTTATTTTTTTATAAGAACGATAAAGTAAATATAGAAATGCAACTAAATGTAGCAGATGGTTATTTAAATTTAAATTTCATTAAATTTATATTATTTAATATATGAAATTAATTTCATTTTGTTTACTATTCTAAGAACAGAATTACAAATTGTTTTAAAGACAACAAAGATTTCTAAATAAAATCCAATATTGGAATATAATTTTAAGGAAGCATTTTCAAACTAATCTTCAATTATTATTGATAACATTTTTGATTCTTTATTTTATAAATATTTGATTAGACGTTTTTCGGAAAATATTTAACGAAAACAAGAAATAAAAAAAAAAAACAAAATGAAGTGGCCAAATATTCTACTTACTTAAAATGATACTCACTTAACCTACTATCTGTGTGTTTGTAATTTTATATTCATTCAAAATGGTCTACTTTATTTTAAATGGAATCCATTTGAACTTATAGTGACATATAATCCATAAGCAAAATCCAAACGTTAACTAACTAAAGCCAATCCGATATAGAGTAATATAATATACGACATTTAGACATTCGGATATACCATACTACCGGTCATAGAAAATAGAACGAACATATTTTCTACTTAGAACTTAAATAATCTTGACTCTAGTGACATAATTGATGGTCCTAAATAAATGATCTCAATCACAATTACAAACAAGAGAATAGGCAATATAATAGTTATGTTGGGTGTTAACAGCACCCCAAAAAAAAAAAATAGAAATAAAAAGAAAATACATTGACACCATACAAATGAAAATAGTCTAACAAAAACATTTTCTTCTAAATCATTTTCTTCTTTTGCCTTTCTTTACATTTTTTTTCTCTCCTTTTTTTGTGTTTATTCTCTTTCTTTTCTGTTTTCTCTTTTCTCCTTTTTTTTTTTTTATCAAAATGAATCTGTTTTCTTATTAAATTGAAGTGTGAAAAATATTTTTGGTTTGATAAAAGAAAATGTTTCTTTCCTTTTCTGTTGTTTGTTTTTTTTTTTTGGTAACATTTCTCTCATCTTACATTACATTTTTTCGTTCCTTCTTTTTTCTTTAAATGTTTCATTTTTCTTTCTGTTCAATTTTCATTCTGTCATCAATGAAAAATCGAATAATCAAATTTTTATATATGGAAGACGGCCATTTACTTATTTTTTGTATTTTTCTCATTTTAATTTTCTTTTCTTTTTCATTTTTCCTTTTCATTTTATGGACAAATAAGTACCGACAAATATTTGGACAAATGAAAAAATGTGAATATTTTCATGTTTCAAATTCCTTTATAAAAAACATTATAATTTAGCATTAAATAAATTGACAAGAATTACGGACGTGTAAAATTATACAAACATTCTTTTTTCATTTCTTCTTCTTCTTTATTTTCTTTTCTTTTCTTTTTTTTCTCTTTTTTTGGCGTTCTTTGAACTTTATGGTTTTTTTTTTGTAATTCTTGTTGTTGTTGTTATTGTTGTTTTTTTGCTTCCATAAATACAAAATCGTTTGATTGAAATCAATAAGTGAAACTTTATTATTTTATTCAAATAGGATACAAACGTCTAAGAATAGTGAATATTAAAAGAAAAACGTCAATTCATTCTAAGACAAATACAACAAATACAATAAAAACCAAATGAAAGAATTTCTTTTAATTAAAAATTCAAAGTCATCCAATTGCAAAAAAAATTTGTAATATTTGAACTTTTGAGATGGCAAACAACTTCTTGATTTAAAAGATTTTTACTAGTTGTTGTTGTTGTTGTTTTTATTTATTTTTCTTAAATAAAATGATTGGCGCCACATAAAGTGTTTCTTACTAAATTCACTAATTTCTTTAACAAACAAAAAAAAAAAACAAGAAGAACTTTTTGTCTCCATAAAACTAAACTTTTGCAAAAATTATTTAAAGTTTCTTTTAATTTTCCTCTTCCTGCAAAATTTTTTTAATTATATTTTACAACTTTTTCCTAATTTAGAAAATTAAAACCTGTGTAAAATTATAGATTTTTGTGTTGTTTTGTTTGTTGTTCGTTCTGTTTGTTGTTGTCCTTATTGACTTTGTTGTTATTGTTGTTTGTTGTTCATTGTTGTTGTTGTTGTTGTTGTTTATTAAAGAAAAACTCCTTCATTATCTTAAAAACTGTTCTATTACGAATGACTCACGTTACGACAAAATAACTTTTCAATTAAAAATTTACTTCTTCTTCTTCTTTTTCTTCTTCTTCTTTTCTTTAAACAAGAACACGCCATTACGACATTTTAGCCAAAAAAAGAGCAAAAAAAAAACAAACAAAATAAAGAAAAACAATAAAAAAACTTCACCGCTACAATAATTTGACTCTTTACAATAAATTTCTTTTTTGGTTGAATTTTGTATTTTTTGTAAGAAAATCATTTTATTTGTTAAATAATTAAAGTTTCATTAAATAAAAAACTTAAAAAATTATTTTTTGGTGTAAAAAAGAAAAATAAAGAACCAGAAAATAAAACACAATAAATTTTGGTGTTTGTTTTTTTTTGTTTTATTTGTCACTTGAAAAATTTTTTTCTATCTTTCTTGTTTATATTTTTTATAAATTTTATATTTTTGTATTTTTGTATTTTATTTATATTTTTATTAAAAGACAACTCTAAATGGTACACCATTAAAATTAGGTCGTGCTGTTATTTTATCAGATGCTATTAATTCACCAACTCTTGTTATATCACTCTTGATTTGTGGACGAAATAATAATTTCATATCATTTTCATCATATTTTATAAATGGTCCTGGTATCCAACCGTAACTAAAATTTTGTATTAAAAGGATTTATTAATTTTTCATAAGAAAGAAGAAGAATTTTTATTCTTTTATTACTTATGACTTTCTAATATTGGTCTCGGATAAATGTCTCTTGGTACATTCTCAATTGATTTTTCAATTAATTTAATACAATTTCTTGTTTTGTCATCATCCTTTAATTCAATTGTCTCAAATTTTGAATAGAATTTTGATGTTATTGGTACAGCTGAATTGAAATTTAAAAGACAAAGACAATGAAAAAGTAAATATGTTAGTGGGTCAAAGACTCTAAAAAAAGTTCACAAAATTAAAAGTTAAACAAAAAAAAAACTTACCCCTAACATCCGGTACAAATTTTTCGACAACATGAAAACAACGTTTTTGACGTTCAAATTGTTCTTTCAGGAACATGTGTGTCAGCCTAGATTCCATTTTTCTTCTTACTCTCTTTTTTTTTTTTTTTTTTTCTTCTGGAGCTTTTCAAATTAATTCAAAGCTTCACATCCAAATATATACAAAAAAAAATTATTTTTTATTACTTTTTTTTATATCACAAAACTTTCTTGTATGAAAACTACGTTCACTCTGTTTTATTCCCGTTTATTGAAATGCTGATTCACGACAAGAAAAAAAAAAGAATAAAAGAAACAAAATCAAAAAAAAAAAAAAAAGACAAAAATAAAACTTTATTCAACCAAAAGAAGAAGAAGAAGAAGAAGAAAAAAAAAACGTAAAATAAAATAAAAAGAAAGTTTTATTTTTCTCCAATAGCAATTATTAATGTTTTTTAAATGAAAAATTTATTACGATCAATCTTCGAATCGCCTGTTTTTTTTTTCTTCTCTCTCTCTCTCTCTCTCTCTCTCTCTCTTTCTCCCTTTTCTATTTCATTAAATATTTATGATTTTGTCTTTTTCACTCTCTTCCCAAAAACGATAACGAATCAAAAACAAAAACAACAAAATGTTATAGAATATTCGTAGCCTACTTCCTCTACTTTACTTAACTTTTGAACAAAGAACAATACTGTTTTTTTTTTGTCTTTCTCTCTCTTTCTATTCAACGTGTATTTGTTGACGACACGCGATTTTTATACAAGTTGTTAGAGAAAAACATATTATAATAATAATAATAAAATATTAAAAGACAAATTGAGTTTGAAATCGTTTTCTTCTTTTCGTTTATTACTTTATTTGTTTTGTTTGTGTTTTCTTTTCATTCTTTCTTTATTTTTTTTTTCATTCTTCCTTATGTCGGTTAATACAAAAAAAAAAAAATCTCTTTTAAATTTGTTTTAAAAAATGCGCTAATAAAGAGAGACAAGAGGTAAATTTTATTATTGATTATATTTTATTGAATTTAGTTAAATAAATTCAATTCTATTTAATTATAAAATTTAATATGATCTAAGCGAGTATTACAACAGAACATGAACTATTGAGTCACTGTTTACAAATTGTTCCAAATTAGTTACAAAATAGAAAAGTTCTGATTGGGAACAATAAAAAAATTCATACTAAAAATTTTAACTTTAATTTATTCATCAAAAGTGATACAAAAAGGGACAAATTGTTTTTAATTGAACATTTTTTGTTTAAATTAATTAAATTAAGAAACATGCATGTGATATGAGTGTGTGTGTGTGTGTGTTAAATAGAAACTTACCTAGATTCAATAAAAAATCCAACTAGAAAAAGTTTATTTTATTCTGTTATTTCTTTTGACTTTTACTAAAAATATTTCTTTCGCTTTTCACTTAAGTTTGTAAAAAGAAAAACTTTAAAATCAACAAAATAATAATAATGATGCAACGTTCTCTCTGATGTTCACATCGTTCATTTATAAACAAGAACAAAAAGAGATGATTCTATTTTATGAATTAAAATTTTGAATTAAAATGTAGAAAATGTAAAAGAAATAAAAAGAAATTTACACAAAAAATAGTTTATTTATAAAATTATAAATAAATTTATAAAGTTGAAAGATAAACAATTTATTCCAAGATATTAGTACTTCTCAAAATATTTCTGTTCTTGTATCTTCATTCCAAGGTATCTTTAAAATATTTCTATTTTCATCGATTTACTCCAAGGTATGAGTTCTTCTTAAAGCATTTCTATTCTGGTATCATTCATACAATTTATGTAGGAATAATTATAATAGAAATTATTTTCAGTAATTCTAACTTTAAATTATTTAATTCATTCTATTTTATTTGAAATCAAATGAAATAACTTTTCATTATAGAATTAAAGTCCAACAAACAAATCTCTGAAAAAAATTCTTCCAACAACAAACCAAAAATAAACAAAAGTTTCTTTGATTGAAATAATCTAAATTATATTTAACTAAATCCTAATAATTTTTCATGTTCTTTGGTCATTCACATTTATACAAAAAAAATAAATTAGCACAAAGAATGTTTTAGAAAGAGCGACGTGATTAATTAATTGTAATTAACACAATCAATCAACAACAATAATAAAAAAAAAAAACACAAAATTATTACAAATTATTATAATCTAATTTATTAAATTCTTTTTATTATCTAAAATATATGAAATAAAAGTAAATTTAAGTCTTTTCCCTTTTTCGCTTTCGCTTTTTTTTTTTTTTTTTGCTTTATATAAAAATAATGGGGTTATGTTATGAGATGATAGATAGAAAGAATTTAAGATAACAAAAAAAAAAAAAAATTATATATAAAGAATTCACAAAAATGTTATAGCATCAGAAATAAATAACATAACATTAAACAACTAGGAGGTACCATTAGTATGTGTCCTTTTAACAACACGAACTTTAGAGGGAGGACCTGAAATGAAAAAAAGAGAGAAAAATAAATAAATAAATGAATAAAATATATATTTTTTTACATAAATCATAACAACAACAACAACAATAATAATAAATGCAAACGGAAAATTCTTATTTTCCTTTTGCATTTAACAACAAAACTACATAACTGCATAACTACAACAAAAATAAGTAAAGAAGAGATTTTTATTGAAATTTTGACAATTGTTAAAAAAAAAAAAAAAGAGTATTAAAATTTATTTCCATATATTTTGTAACAACAACAAAAAAAAGAAAATAGACAATTGGAAAATTAGGAACAGATTCTATTTTTAAGAACAACAATTTATGATTTGTTCTACATATTCAAAAGATCAACAAAAACAAAAGTGATTGAAGCCAATTTTTGTTTTATAAATGATAAAACAAAATTTATTTTCATTTTTCATTCAACTTTAGCAGAGTTTTTAAATCATTAAAACTTCTTTCTATTATATTCACTTAAAGATATTTAATGAAATACTTTTACGTATCCAACCTACACGTCCTATAATATTACGTCAGTATGTATTTAGTTACGTGTGTAATAAATAGAGCGTATCAAATTCACGTATTTTTTTTTTTTTTGACAAAATAAAATTATAAGAGGAATTTGGTAAAAAAAAAAAAGAAGGAAATTCTAAAGAAGAAGAAAAAAAAAAGAGAATTCTTTTGTGGAGAAAAAAAAAAACATCAACGAAAAAGAAAAAACCTTGACATGAAATGTCAATTCTTATTTATATAAGTGGGATTGATGTGAACAAGAAAAATACATTTTCGTATATTTCTTTTTTTTTTTGACCAATAAAAAATGTTGTTCTACAACAGTGAATATCTTCACGTAAATTAATTTTTGTACATCACATTCTAAAATTCTGAAACGTTAAAAATATTAATTTATTTACCAATAAGACTGAGTACAACTGGAAGAAGAATTAATCCATGTGCAGCACCAATTAATACAATTCCCAAATACATTCGGAAATAAAACACTTGGAAAATCTGTTAAAAATAGTTTTATTAAAAAATTGATTAATTAAGAAAACAAGAGAAAATAAATGAAAAGTGTTTTACCTGTGATTTAGCAAATGCTAAAACAACAATACCAGCAAATTTTGTTAATGTAATACCAGATAATACACTGCTACCAGTTGTTGATAATGATTGACTTGCCCTTTCTAAATGATTACCACTACATCTTGTATATGCTCTTACAATATGTGATACAAATTCAACACCAATCCCAACACTCTAAATATATAAATAGTAATAAAAAAAAAGATTATTATCTAATTAATTAGTTAGAAACAAAAAAAAAGACAACAACAATAGAAATTTATATTAATATCTACGTTGAAATAAAATCTTAAATGTGAATAAAAAAATATAAAATCTATAATAATTACCACAACAAGATTAACCAATGAAACAGCATTTAATGTTATATTCCATATCCACATCATACCCATTAAATTAACAAGAATTAATGTAACCATTATCAAAACGATTAGTGAGGATATAATGTCTAGACCTATTTTTGAAATTAAATGGTTTATATAAATAAATAATTAGAGTGTATAAAATGAAAGTATAAAATTTACCTGTAACTAAAAATGTGACACAAAATATTGCAAGAAGTGAGAAGCCAAGTGATGTAAATACATCTTTCCAAATTGTTAAATATTGTTCATAAAATACATAAAAAATGCTGTATGGGAAAATTTTTACATTAACATTTTCATTTTTCAGCATCACGTTTATATCATCAGAAATTATTCTTGCTTGTTCTAATGCTGTATAAAAATCATAGGATGTTCTTAATGTTGTATGATAACTCATAAAATATGTATCCTTAACGAATGCATCAGCATTTTTGTCCAAAATATAATTCAATCCCTTTATTAAATTTTAATTTAAATAAAAAGATTCATTAATAAATTTAATTTTCAAAATCGAAATAAGTTAATAATAAACATACAGTTGAATAGGCCGCACGTCCGGCTTTAGCACAATTTGGTCCAGGTAAATCCGATAAAAAGAATGTCATATATTTTTTGAATGTTTTTGCTGCTGGTCGAACTCCATCTGATTCAAATTCACGTTCACACTTAACACAATTCTCGTCCTTAGCTGAAATAATATAAATTTAATTAAATATTTTGCTTTTCTTAAGAAAAAAATTTCACAAAAGACTTACAGGTACTTGGACAAAAAGTATTATTAACTTTGTTAATTCTACAACAAGAATCAATGCTTAACCAATCAATATAATCATCCAGCCATGACGATGAAGGTCTGGCAATTCGTGTCCTGTAATAAAAAAAAATAGAATATTCAAATGATGAAATTTGGATTTTTTTTTTTAGTTTTAATTTACTCTTGTGAATTTTGAGATGCAAAATATAATTTTGTTGATACAGAATCAACATTACACAGTAATCCACCACAAATTATATCTTGACTTCTTCGTTTACTATAATCCAGACTAGGTCCCACTACCCAATATACCGGTGGACCCATAGATAAAATATCAGACATAAACTGGGGAAAAAATAAATTGCAATAAATTAAACAACCTTTTTATACTTCCTACTTTGAGTTTGGATTAATTTTTTTATACAAAATTTTACGCAAATACAAAAAAAAACAAAATCAATTTTACTTACCTCAAAATATTTAACAACATGAGAATCTTTTGCCATTGACAATTCCTGATCTAATCCTGGTTCAATTGATGGTATAACAACCAATGAAAATCCAGTCCAAACAATGAATATTACTAAAACCAGAACACGAATATATCTGTTTGTAAGCAGAAATTTTTAAGTAGAATTAATTAAAGTGATTTTTTTTTGCATTTCATTTAAATGAACTTACTTTGATAACAAAAATGGACTATAATATTTTTCAAAGCATCTCTGTAATATTCCGTGAGATGATTCGGTGTTTACATTAGATTGATCAACTTTAACACAAAATATTAAATCTAATCGTCCACTTTCATATCTTTTTTGATCAATACTCATAAGTGCAACAAAAGCAGATATTTGAAATATAAAATCAAATAAAATTGCAACAGCAGCATACATTGCAAATGTATTTACAGCTGGCATATCAGATAATGTACCAATAGCAAAACAACAACATTCAGATGCTGATGTTAATAAAATTGATGGACCAATTTCAGCTAATGCCACACCAATACCATCACCAATTTTCTCATATTTTTTTTTATCTAAACGATTATATGTATGAACTAATATAAATATATTATCAACACCAACAGCCAGTACTAAAAATGGTATTACCTTAAATAAATAAGGGTTAATTATATAAAACATTATCTTTAACTATTTTTATTGCAACTAACTTCAACTGTAAGCATTGTTGTTGCTACACCCAAGTATCCAAATAACCCTAAACTGCATAATACAGAAACTAAGACAATAATTATACCTCCTATGGCTAAAATTATTTTTGATTCCAACTGAAAGAAGAATAACAATAAAATTTCATTAGTTCCATTTGAATTAATTTCAATTTATAATATTTGTGCCAATAAAAATTGGTTTAATCTCATATTTTGTCTATTTCCCTTTTCTTCCGATTGAATGAATTGCAAATGATTTAAAATAAAAATCAAATCTAATAAATATAAGAAAAACGTTTAATTTACGATTATCTATTTTTTTTTTTTACAATCTCGTTTATTTTCATAATTGTAATTTTATCACAGTAAATATAATAAAAATCTCATTATGAATATAAAAGTTTGATTAGACGAAAAAAGTAAATATATTGCAACAAATTAGTCTTAAAAAGATAACGAAAATATGTGTTTTACGCTTTTTCTCTTATCATCATTAACATTTCACTGAACACAAACACATATAATCATTTTTCCGATCAATTTTTACTGATTTGAACATTTAACCAATTTTTTTGTTGTCAATATATTTGTTTCTTATTTCAATTATTGGACTGTCTTGTCTTGTAAAAGGATAAAAAAAATGGTTCATAATTACAAAAAATGTTTTAAAACTTCTGATTTTTCCAAGTGCAAATGTTACATATAAAAACATAACAAGATAACTAATGATAACTGTTGACATTTCAGCATCTGATAATTCTTCAATACCATCTTCGATTGAACGTTCTGATGAGAACGCAATATCCATTTTACTATTTTTATAAGATTTTAAAAATGTTATAAATCTGAAAAATTAGAAACAAAAAAAAAATTTAAATCTAATTTTTCATTTCGTTTGATTATAAATTTCTGTCTTACTTTTTTTCCCATTCCATTGCCGGGCCTAATTTTGATTTATCTTGGTGATTTGTTACAATAAATGTCAATGCCATTCCCGTTGCTTGTGCAAAATTAGGACTTTGATCTGTAAAATCGATTTGTTGTGTTAGAAAATAAAGTGAATTATTAAAACAAAAATTAATTGAATGAATTTTACTTGGTTTTAGATTTTTAAAACCTCCAAGAGCAATTTGAGGTTCTACTGGGCCACCAAACGGAGCCAGACAGCCAAGATCATAAGGATTTCTTTACGAAAAAAAAAAGCAAACGTTAGAAAATGTAAATAAATTGATCAAGTCTTATGTATTTACTGAGTACACGTTAGAATTGTATTTAAATAATTAATTTCTATTTCATTAATAAAAGTTTTGTTAAAGGTTTCAATACTATTATTAAAATATCCAAATATTGATTGAACAGTGCACTGTCTTAGTGTTGCAATCTCTCCAGGATACATCATTGGTGTAAAGCAAATTTTTTCCAAACCTGCACCACTATCCTGACCCAACTGTAAACAAACAATTAAAGTGAAAATATTAATAAATTTTATACAAATAAATTACCTGTTCAATTGCCATCTGCAAGCTAAATACATCTAACAGAAAGTCTTTTTTAAAGACAGGACCGAATGTTATATTTCCTGCTGCTGTCTGATGATAAATCTATAAATTAATTAAATTTAAATTAATTGTTAATACAAAAAAAAAATTTTTACAGAAAATATAAAAATACTTACATAATCTTGTTTCAATGGTTTGATAAAAATTTGTTCAGTACGAAAGAAAGGACCAAATCTACTATCAAAATAATCTTTTTCAACTCTGGACCGACTATTTGGTGATGCCCATAATTCAACTGGATCAACAGTAATTTGCAATTTAAAAACACCAAGACCTAAACCAATGATTATCCAAGATGTTACTGCTAACGTAAGAATTGGATTATTTGCACATTCTAAACGATTAAAATGAATTAAATTTTGTTTAGACAGAAGAAATGATAAAAAATAATTACGTTTTCCCCACCATCCAAAACCTTCCGATAATATTGTGTTAATTTCTTCAAATCCACCTAAAAATTTAGGAAGTTCTTGTATAGGTTTACTATTTATTAAAATTGTTGAATATAAAATTGTTATTATGAAAACACATAAAAGTCCAACAACTGCCAAAATCAGACCAGAAAGAGCAAACCATTCATGTTGTCCCCATTTTGAATCATCATGGGTAGGTGGTTTTACTGAAGGACAAGTTGCTGGACAATCAATACAAGAACAACCAAATGAATTCTAAATTAAAAAAATTATATTGTTAATTTTGAAAAATATTTTGCATTTTTTTAATAATTGTTTACCGGATA
Source organism: Pedicia rivosa (assembly GCA_963082725.1). Taxonomy (NCBI): domain Eukaryota; kingdom Metazoa; phylum Arthropoda; class Insecta; order Diptera; family Pediciidae; genus Pedicia; species Pedicia rivosa. The sequence continues at coordinate 3,237,714 of OY720151.1, read as the reverse complement.
AAATTCATTACAAGCACGCGCTGTTCCATTAAAACTGTTTATATCATTTGAAGGAATATATTTCATACCAAATGGTACTAAAGGATTAATTTTTGGGTCTCCCATATAATCATACCATCTAGAAAATTTTGTAAATAAAATAAAAATATAAATAGAAATAATAAATATAATTATAGCAAGGCAACAAACTTTTGTGTTGAACAATGGGCTGAATCATAAGGAGTACAAGCAACATCCATTGTTAATTTACCAGTTGCTGGATGAATAACTTTAGAACAACTTTTATAAACAATATCCATATATTTTTGATTCATATTTAAATCAATTGACGAAACGTAACGTTGACCAGATTCATGTGTTGATATGTGTTCTGTTATATAATCAGTTTGATTAGAACTACAAGTAAAACTACAAATATTGACAATCATATTTTTAACGCATGTAGGACATCTTCCAAATAAACCTTCTGCCATTTGTATACTTATATCCATTAATTTTATTTGGGCTGTATCACAACAAACTGGTGTATTTACTAAAATAAACATAACATTTGTTTTTCTATAAAATTTTTAATTTTCTTCTATCAGCAACTTTTAACTTACGTCCTAGAAATAATTCGGGACATCTACGAGCTAATATATCAGCCGCCACTTTATCTTCTAATGGTTTAGCAGGACCGTCATATGGACAATTTTGTGCCATACCATTAATTTCACCACATTGGCCATACCAAATACAATCACCAGAAGTATAACCAACAAATGTTATTATAAAACATTCGATAAATAAAATACGAATATCTGAAAACGCAAAAATAGAGTAATTTTATTAGAAAATTCCCCAATACCGAATCGAAGGCATGAAACTTTTTATTTTCTTATATTTAGAGGAAAAATCTTTAATTACAAAATTTTATTGATTATATTAAAAATATCTAAACAGGAATTATAAAAGTACTTCATTCTATGGAACAAATGATAAGAAATCAAAAGAAAAAAACGAGAAAAAAAAGACGTGAAAAAAAATCGACAAAATGATTAATTAATCAAAATCTGAAGAGCCATCATAAAATATTAATCTTGGATATATAATAGCCATATAGCCTAACCTAATGTGGAACACATTTTTTCGGTTGAAAAATAAACTGAAAGAAGACCAGCAACAGCAAACAAAAAAAAAACTAGACAATAAATAATTATGAGACAGTAAATAGTATGCTCATCAATTTTCGGTCTGTCCAACAGTCTGTTTTTTGTATATATATTTTTTATAGGCTCAAATTGACAATAGTGAAAAAGAGACAGATATCAAGTTAAAGGTCAGATTAATCTTGTCTCTCTGTTAATTTTATCAACACAACAAAAAAAAAACAATGTATGTGTGCGTGTGTAAAAGGAGATATTAGACAGTTGTATATAAAACCTTATAATGTTCAAAGTCGATTCTATGTAATAATTGTATATGAGAAATGAAATTAAACTGATATGATAATGATAACCGCCTTGTTCACACAATATAATAAATTTCAAAATGTAACAGAGCTTAAGTTTTTTTTTTCTATTTTTATGATAGTAAAAAAAAATTCGACCTAGATTATGATAATCCAAAATCAGTTATAATACACATGACCAATTAATTTCAAGTTTAATTAATTAATCCTGAATAATTTCTTTATTTTCTCCCTCTCTCACTCTCTCTATCTTTTTCCGTGTGTATATGTGTGTGTGTGTGTGTGTGTGTGTATCAAGGAATTACAAATTTACATATTTTTTAGAAAGAGGAGAGAAAAAAAAAATGAATGTAAATTTTTAATAAAAAAAATAAATTATCCGAAACCGTATCCTTATAATGAGCATCAACGTATCCTTTAACACACATTTTATTATTAATTATTATTACAATTTTATCATTAAATATCCTGTAACAATTTTCAGAGTCACTTACTTTTCATTTTGATCTTCTTAAAGATAAATACAACAACAATAATTTTTATAAACTTTTTTTTATTTTATTTTCTCTTTTAATAAATCATTTTTTTTTTCCACAATTTTTCACTTTAAAAAAAACTACAACTTTTTATTGGTTTCTTTTTTTGCTTTTAATTTCAAAATTACACAACGAATTTTATTCAATTTTTTTTTTTTTAAATAATTAAAATTAATTCTTCTACAATCAATGATTTCTTAATGACTGTGAATAATATTTTTAAGTTAACTTTTGTATTATTTAATAAGGTAATAATGTACAAGTACAATAAATATTAATCTTTAGAATTTGATAATACAAAAATCTATCATTTAATCTCATTTTTGATTTCAAAGTATTTTAGAGACACCTGGGATAAAAGATAAGACTGTCAATTTTGCTTTGTAATTGCAGTATACAGTTTTTTTTTTCTATTAAAATTAGTGATTCAGTTGTATACTGTATCTGTGTCTAAACCACAATAAATAAGTTGATTTTTCCCAGATGTTAATGTCAAGTACTTTTAACAGTGACGTAGTTTCCACTGATTTTCATCAAACACGTATATTGTTCTTTGTCTATAAACTTTCCCTTTATCTCTGTCAAAATTCTTCTGAGCAGCTTTTCTTTAAATTTGTATTCTAACCGTAGTTCAATTAGAAGTATCCTCGTTCACAAGTTAGGCATATATGAGGACTGTATAATTAACTAATTAAAATTATAATTCGAACTGCAATTTTTATAATTTCTGTCAATTCAAATAATATAGTACCGTGTTACATTGACTACCTCCAAAATACATTCAGATACAGTGACCTTTGGAATAATAAAATAAAACTAAAAAAATTTTTAATTTATTCTAACTACGTCACTGTTTTAATATGCATACATTGTATTCAGTTTCTTAATCAAAAATAAAACACCTGCTAAGTTTTGATAAGAACTGATTACTTTTATTATTGCTAACGCTATAAAAATTATAAATATCTTTAAATACAACTTGATTGTATAAATTTTCACTTTCAATTAAAATTTAAAAAAAAAAAACAATTGAAAGAAAAAGAAAAATTAAACGAAGCAAATTGAATAATTTGACCAAAAATTTTATTCTGCTTTTCATGCATTTTTTAAATAATTTTTTGTGGTATTTTGTTTTTCTTGAAATTATTTTTTATTTTCTTAAACCAAAACAAAAAACAAATATCTAAAGATAAATTGTGAAAATACTTTTTTCATCAAATATTTATAATCGAATTTATTATTACATTTGTAGATTGGTTACATTAGATCTTTCACACTTTAAAATTTTATAAAATTATTTCTCTTCACTGATCCCAGGATTAAAATGATCAAATTTAATTAAAATAAATATAGAGAGAATATCAAAAATTGTATAATAATTTGAAATGATTAATTCAGTTTGGAATTTTTTTAATTATCAATTTTATTTGTATTTCAACAATTGTGTGTTTGTGTTTTTGTATTAAACCAATTTTGTGATAGGTACCAATGATAACTTTATTATACTGTTTATCTTATCTAATTTTCTTTTTGTAACATTTTATTGTTGTTTGTATTTATTTTATTTATTCGATTCATTCATTCTTTTGAATAAAGTTTATCTTTATAAATATTATTGTGAAATTTTTCCTTTAAAACACATTTTTTATTATTGTTTTGTAATTAATTTTTCATTTTAAATCAAAAGTGAGTTGAATTGAATATTAAAACCAATTTATGTTCTTTTATATTTGCCTTCAAACAACAAATCAAAATGTTTGAAATATTTTAAAGTTTTCCAATTCGTCATGTTTTCCATCTAAATTATATATTTTTCTTAGTTCTTCTAAATTTTGAAATTCTTTTAAATCGACGAAATAAATTCATTTAGTACTTTGTTTTATTTCTGTGTTAGTCGTCATTAATTAAGACGATATTGAAAATCCTTGGAATTATAGTGAATCATAACGAAATTTTTCTTTAAATACTTAAACACATTTTTACAGTTGTGACGAACAAAATTAAAATTTTAAGTTTATAATAAGTTTAAGAGTTTATTAAATGATTAGTCACTTATTCTTGGAAAATTCATACGCAGTGTAATCTACATCTATTAATTACTACAAAAACAATTGCATTTTCTATGGACTCTAGTAGTAAGCAAATAATTTTTAGTAATTTAATTTAAAATTTCTAAGATTTATATTGACCAAAAAATTTTATTAAACGATAAAAACGATTAGTTTTCAAAACTGAACGAAGGCCGCTTATTTCTAACGCAAAAAAAAAACGATATAAAACACAGAACTGTATTCATTTGACATTTTGTATTTATCTGTCAAAGTAATCAGCTGTTTCCGAAACTGTCATTCTCATTACATTAAAAAACAATACTCTTTTTTTACATAACTAAAAATGTTCAATAAAAATTAAATTAATTTTACAGTGAAAATGAATCGACGGAATCGTGTTGATGATATTTTTAATATTGAATTGGGTCCATCAACTTCATCATCTCAAAGTGATGTATATTCAAATGATAGTCACTATTTATTTAAAGATACATCAGATAGAGGAAGTAATTTTCCTAGAGTTCAACAAACTAGAGCACAAGTTTTAAATCGAGGGTTTTCAGAGAATGATATTGAAATAGAAAATGTAAATTCAAAAATATAATTGTTGAAATTTCATTATTTTCATTAAAACAACCATTTTTTTCCTTGTAGGATTTAAGTAAAGTATCCCAATTTATTTCCAATGGACGTGCTACATTGCGTGAGAAAGCGATCAATTTTATGCCATCAAGAATGGGTATGCAAAGAGCAATAACTGTCGCCGGACAAATTTTGTCAACATCATCAGATAATGAGGTCGAAGAATTGACCCATGAAATTGAACAAAATGAATATTTAATGGAAGACAATCCTTTTGCGGAACAACAAAGAATGTAATTTCATCAAATTTTTCCTAATTTTTTTCTAAAACTTTGTTTGTATGTTTTTAGTGAAACATTGAAAGCAATGCCGCAATCGTTGACGATAAAACGTCAAATTAAAGGTAAATTATCAAGGCATGTAACGGACAATTCTAGACACCATTCAATTAGTAAATTAAAAAGAATTAAATATGGTATTGGAATGGCATTTAAGAAAACGAAAACATTTTTAAATAATCTATTCAGTAATATTGAACTTTGGTATTATTCAATAAAAACAATTGAAGGACATTTTGGAAGTGGTGTTGCTGCTTATTTTAAATTTCTTCGTTGGCTTTTTATATTAAATTTGTTACTACTCGTTATGACTGTTGGGTAAGAAATATAAACAGAAACCTGAAAATAATTAATAATCCGATAATTTTTCTTTTAGATTCATAACAATTCCACAAATAATATTCAATAATATAGAATCGAATGATGTAATTGAATTAAATGATAATTCCACAAAACAAATAACAAAAATATATGAAAATCAACCCACAACTGATTTTAGTGCATTAGATCTTTTAACAGCTGAAGTATGTAAAAATAAAAATTAATTAATTTTATAGAATTTAAAAATAATTTTAAATGATTTTAATCTCAATTTTCACGCTTTCTTCCTTTTCCTCACAAAATCAAAAAAAAAAAAGTCACAAGGTAAATAAGAATATTTTCTAATACGAATACGTCACATACACACACACATAGAGAATAACAAAAGAAATTCAAATCCTTTTTTTTTCTTATAAAATAAATATACAATTTCATTTTATTCGTATACAGTTTTTTTATTGCCTGAAAACGACCTGTAAATAATAGAATAATCATATTAATAATAATAATTTATTTAAAGGGTTACTTAACCACATCAGTATTATTTTATGGAGCTTATACAAATATGACATTTAGTTTATCACCACCACGTGAATACAGTTTACCATTTGCGTATTTTATGACAATGATTTGTCTTTATATAGCAACATTTATTATAATCTCAATCAGGTAAGAATAAAAAAAAAAGTAGAGTAATATAAAATGAGAGAAAGAATATGAAAATATGTTTATTAATTTAATAGTATGGCAAGATCGTATAGACGAAGTTTTATAGAAACATCAGGAGGTATAAAAAATTTGTATGCACATAAAATTTTTTGTTCATGGGATTTTGGTATATCAATAGCGAAGGCAGCACATTTAAAACATATTAGTATTCTAAATGAACTTAAAGAAATGTTAACAGATTTAAATCGTTCAAAACAAGATGAATCTAAAATGAAACGTTTTTGGAATATATCATCACAGATCACTGCACATATGTTAGTATTTTTTATGTTAGCTGGTTTAGCAACAGTTATGTGGATACTATTAAAAAAGTTTCAAAATGTGTCTGATTTATCACCTTGGACAGCACTGTATCTTTCATTAGCTGTTAATGGAACTATGTTAGTTCTTCACTCTGTTTTTGGATGGATTTCTTAGTAAGTTTTACATTATAAATTTTGTTTTACAATTTTACTAAACTGTTTAATGATACAGCATGGAAGAATATGAATCACCCAGAACAACACTTCATGTTAACTTATTTCGTAATTTTTTACTGGAAATTATTATAATTGGTGTTTTAGTCGTTTTTTGGTTGACAAGAAGTCAAACAGGAGTAAGTCATTAATATTATTTTTGTTTTTCTAAATGAGAAAAATAATAATTTTTCTCATTTAATTTTTTTCAGTGTTGGGAAACATCAATTGGACAAGAAATTTATCGTTTGGTCATAATCGATTTTCTAGTGGCAATAATTGGAACAGCCATTTTTCAAGCAACACGTTTTCTTATTTACAAAAAATTTTATCCTCCAATTGATTTACCAGAATTTGATATTTCACGTGGAAGTTTAGGTCTTGTCTTTAATCAAACTCTTTTATGGGTAGGACTTTTGTTTTCACCACTTCTTGCAACAGTTATTACCATAAAAATGGTTTTAACATTTTATATTAAAATGGGAACACTAATTTACTTTTGTAAATCTCCATCACAATTATGGCGTTCAGCACAAACACAAACTTTATATTTAGTTCTAATATTTTTATCATTATTGGGTGTTGTTACTGGACTAGGATATATTATTACACAGTGAGTTAATTTTATTTTCAATTTAAATATTCAAAATATAGAAACAATTTCTTTAATTTTCTATAGAGTTGAGGTGAGCAAAAATTGCGGTCCTTTTCGTGGACATGCGTTTATGTTTCAAATACTAATAGATGGAATTTTGGAATTAAAAGAAGGACATTTATTTTGGCGTATTGTTATGTCAGTTACAAAACCTGCTGTGATAGGAGGACTTTTATTAACAATGTGGTAAGTACAAAAATTCTCTTAATGGCATTCCTGACTGTAAAAAACAAATTATACTTTATTTCAGTGTAATTGTTTACTATCTTCGTGCTAAATCAAAAGCAAGAATTGCAATGGTTAAATTATTAAAAGAAATGCTCTATTTTGAAGGAAAAGATAAAGAATTTTTATTAGCGAATATAACAAAAATTACTCAAGGAAATGGTAAGTTTTTCCCCAATTTTTCTTTTTTGATGAATTAAATTATGAAATTTGTTAGAATGGTTGTTTGATGAAGATATAATTCCAACAACACGTGAACGAAATTGTTATGCTACAACTACTACTAGTTCAACATGGCAATATCGGACTGATCCTGATTTTATACGTGATAGATCAAGTGCTTCCACCTCTGGCCAACAAAGTAAATCTTTCTATTTTAGTAATTTACTTTATTTCTCATTACTCATGTTATATGATCTAATTCTAGGAAGCAGCGATGATGGAAATATCAGAAACAGAAAGTACTAAGACAAAAAATAAACCAAAATCTCTTCATATTTTTAAAAAAATTTACAAAAAAGTTATCATATTTTACTCTATTTTAAACAATTTATCAGTATTTGTATTTTTGACAAAAAATTTGCTTTTATAACTTCTTTTTTTTTTTTAATTTTTGAAAATAAAATGTTTATTTATTTTTAAAACTTTTTTTTTTTTTTGTCTTTCTAATTTTATAAATAAATGAGAAATGACTCCAATTAGATTCTCAAAACTTTTTATCGGTCTAACGTGAATACTGGATATTTGTTTACATCATCAGGAAGGGTGGAACTAAAAATTATATCCAATTCAATATAAAATCGTCTATCAAACGCGTGCCAAATTTCTCTCATGTAAATTTATTGTTTCTCTCACACGACATGCGCGAATATATTGCGTGTATATTACACTCGTAATTATTCCAGTTTTCAGAATAAAAGTTTTAGTTTTTTAAAGAAACTTAACAACAAAAAAAAATAATTGATTCATTATAAAAAAACATTACAAATGAATCCATGAAAATTAAAAATTTGTTAATATTTTTTAAAATTAAAATAAAATTCATAATGAAATTTACTATAAATTATATTCTCATTTTCTCTCATTCTATCACTTTGTCTCTTTCTCTGTCATTCCAGTATAAAATACATTATAAGGTTTTGACATTTTGTATATTATTATTTATATAAAAATTTTCTATGAGAAATAAAAAAATAAGACGCGAAATTATTTAGTGAGAATCCTCAAAAACAAAATACACGTCGCACATTGTGTACACAAAAAAAAAAAAAGTAATCATAATAAAAAAAAAAAACAAATAAATTATAAAAAAGGAGAATTATAAAAAAATAAAGAACAAAATAGAAATTAGTTTTAATTGAAAGAAAAATCGAAAGAAAATAATTTTCTCACATAAAACTCGTCTAGTTTTCAGTTGTTTTAAATAATTATATTTATTGAGTTTGAATACGAATTTGCATCAAAAATAAAATATTTCAAGTTCTTGTTTTTTTTTTATATTATAAAAATTAAAACATAAAATCAAAAGAAAAAAAAAAGTAGAAGTTAACTATACTAAAATTATTAAGTATTTATTATTGTTTTCTTTCTTTTTCTTTATTGTACCTTTATTTATATATTTTGAAGAAGTTGACGTGTTTAAAGTTTATAACAAAAAAAAAACAAAAATAAAAAAAAGTAAAACTAGAAATAAAAAGAAATTCTGGAAGATTGAAAAAAAAAATACTCTAAAAATTGATTAGAGTGAATATTTATTAGCAGAAGTAAAAGAATGGCCACATATGCGTCTACACATTTTGCATTTGATGTAGATATGGAAATGGATTTTGATGAAAAAATTAAATCAGGTGAGAAAATAGAAAATATACAAATTAATTTATTTAAAAAAAAAAGAAAAATCTTTACAAAATGTTTTTTTCGTTTTTTTAATAAGAATATTTTTTTTCTTTTATTTTTTACTTTGTGCGAAGAATTTTTGTTGTATTTGAAAATTTGATTTTTATACATTAAAAAAAATATATATATATATTAAATTCTTTCAATAGGAAGCCATTTCTATAATTATTATGATTTTTCTTAACTTTTCAATTTAAAGTGACAATTGATTTTAATTCAATGAATTTCAATTAGTTAAACAACAACAACAACAAAAACAGTTTTAATTAAATATTTGTAAAAGACGACAAAACAAATAATATTTTCAACATTCAATTTAATTATTGAGAAAAATCAAAGAAAATGTTTTATCCTAAAATTTTGTCGAATATGACGCAATACAGTAAAATGAAGAAAAAAAAAAACTGTAACATTAAAAATTCGCCTTAAATTTTATTCACAAAAAAAATTCCATTTTGATTTAAAAAACAAGAACAACAACAAGAATAAAAAGCAATAAAAATTTAATTTTATAAAATCAACGACGTTTTATTTTAAGAAATAATTTTTATTTTATAAAATAATTAGAGCAACTAGTTGGTAATGTTTACTTATTTATTTATTTATTGTTGTTGTTGTTTTATTTATTTGTAATGTTTATTTGGCGACATTATAATTAATTACACAGAATATTTATACCGATTAAATATTAAATTGAAATTAAATTAAAATTAATTTAGAGTTAAACAAAGACGTTAGTTTTATATGGGTGTCTTTGTGTGTGTGAGTGTGTGGAATTTTGTTTTTAAATTAAAAAACAAAAACACAACAAAACAAAAAAAAAATTCAGGTATTTTTTTTTTTGTAATCGGAAAATTGTAACCAAAAAATTCTATTAAAGTGGGTGGGTGGGAGTGTTTGGTTTATTCGTATTATTTGATTTTATATGAAGACATTGTATTGTTTGCTGAATAAAAATTTATAGCAAGATAACAAAAAAAAAAACAAAAATATTTTAAAAATAAAATACCGCAATAGATTTTTTATTTCCCTGCTGTTGTTGTTGTTGTTTCGTTTTTATGTAGTTAAAAGTATTACCGTTTCTGATGAACTCACATCGCAAATATAAAATGTGTGACGTCATATATGCGATCTTACTTAAGAATAAATACAAACACAACAACAATTTCTTCTTTTTTTTTTATCTAGATGAAATTTCCTGTCTAAATCCTAAAAATTATTTTTTCTTTTCTGCTTTGCTTTAAACGCAATTGATTTATCCCATAAACCTTTTTTTCTCATCTTCTTCTTCTGAGAAAAAAAAAAAAAACAAAAAAAAAAAAAGAAGCAAAAGTAAACACGAAATATTTTTTTTCACTTTCAATTTTTTCTCTTTTCCTTTCATTTTTTTTTCTTTCTTTCTTTTTCATTTTCTTTCAAAAAAAAAAAAAAAAACAGAATTTTCAATTTTATTCCGATTAATATTTTTTTTCACACATCTTTAAAAGAAAAATTCTCTTGAACGAAAAAAATCTTCCTCTTGAAAAAAAAAAAAAATTATGTTTAAAAATAAAATTAAGATGAATTATTGGTCCACTTGTCTTAATCGTCACGTCATTTTACAATAAAATCTTATTAACAGTAAATTTGTATGGTAATCAAATAATTCTTTCTGGTTCTTATTTACAACAACAACAAATAAAGGTGTAAATTGAACACCATAAGTTGTTGTTATTTCTTATTAGAATTAGAATAGAAAAAAAAATAACGAAATATACAAACTTTTTTTTTTGTTTTTTGTTTATATACAAAAGAAAGAAGAAAAAGTTCAAACACGTTTCTTTTATTTTCTTGTTTTTACTCGACCCCTTCCCACTCCACCCGCAACATCTATTTTTATATTTTCAATTGAGAAAATGGCACACACACACACACACACACACCCAAAAAAAAAATAAAACAACACAACAAAAAAAAAGTTTATATTTGTGTTTATGTTTATGTTTTGTTTTTTTTGTATTCTTTTATCAGTCATATGTTTAAACGACAACAGTACAATCAAGACACACAAATTGTAATAATAATAAAAAAAGAAACCTAAAATAAACAAAAACAATACGGGAAAGGAAAGGAAATTGTGTTTTATTCAAAATATACGATTAGTGAAAGATTATAAAAAAAAAATATTTCCGTTGGGATAAAAAAAAAAAATATGTATAAATTTTTAAAAAAGACCAGGTGTGTGTGTGTATGTGCGTGTGTGGATCAAAGTCATATACCAGACAATGAATTAATTAAATGTTACGATTATTGACTATATACGCTAATCGGTAATTAAAAAAACACGATATTTTTGTCAAAAATCTATTTAAAGTCTTAAAATATAATTTATCTTCTAATTTGATGGATCGTCCACAATGATGATCAACAAAACTGGTTTTTTTTTCTTTAGATTTTCTAAAGTTGAATGAGGGAAAAAAACTTTATTTAAAATGATATGATTGAAATAGTGAAAAATAACTTGACAGAATTTTCTTTAGATTTGACAGAAATAAAATAACCTTTTTATCTCGGAAAATTTTTCCTATAAATATGGAATAAAGAAAGAAATAAATAAAGTGAAAATAATTAACCTTCAAAATAAGTTTATTTTCACTGTTTTAAAAATATCAAATTGAAACTTATTATTCTTCAATTTTTACCTTTTATATTTTAGTAATAAAATTGTAGATAAAAATAATTCGAATACAATAAAAAATGTCAACTATTTTTACTTGAAATATTTTATCTAAAGATTTGATCAATTTGATTAAGAAAGAATTATACACGCTATCAGAAAGAATTGTGTGTGTGTGTAGGTTACTACTCCAAAAATAGTCAAGTGAAATAAATAATTATAAACATTAAAAAAAATATGTAGGTTAATTCTTAGAACGAAAACAAGATTAAAATTAAAAACTACAATTAAGGAACGGAAAATGTACACAATTTTATCAAAATAAAGAACGTGGAATAAACTATCTGACGTCATTGTTAGAATTTTTTCACAAACACATAAAAAAATTTCAACAAAACATCAACGATCAAGCGGTAAAATTCTGATCTATAAATTAGTTCAGCGATAATGAAAATTGAGACTTGAAATTTTTGTCATTGTTATAATGAGAATCAGACACACTGGTGTAGTCAATGTCAAACTTAAATCTATCTAATTAGTTAACAACACAAGAATATTTACAGGCCCAATACGTAAATGAAGGAACAAATTTTCACTTTTCATAAATAACAAACGCATTTCAATGAAAAAAGAAAAAGATTTTCCTTAAAATAGAATACAGCGACATTAGAACAAATTACATTATATGCGCCAATTTAAAATGATTTTATAATATTTTCAATCTGACATCCGCATCTGGAATCCATAAATAGTGTAATGTGATATTCACTATCAGAGCTAAATAAATAAAAAAAAAAAACAATATGGGACCGAAGTTAGTCATTACAAAAAATACTCAATCAACTTCAAGTGATCACAAAAACACACATTTTGATTACGTTATTAATTTATCAAAACATAAAAAACGAAAATGAAAACAACAAAAAAAAAAAAAACATTGTCTGGCTGGTACCCAAAGTTTTCTCTATAAGAAGTTATTTTTAGTTCACAAAAAAAAATATAAAGAAAAAAAGTGAAATAAGAAAATAACAAAAAAAAACAGTTCATTCTTTTGTCGTTCGTCTTTGCTTGTGCCTTTTTTTTTTTTTGATTATATTTAAATATTTTAGTGCAGTCTCATTTTTGATCTTAGACAGACAAAAAATAATAATTATTCTTATTATCAAAAGTTGTCGTAAAGGGAGTAAAGAAAACGAGTAGAACAAGTGAAAATAGTTAAATAAAATTCTATTCTAATTCTAACTTTCCATCAACCAAAAAAAATATTTTACAGTGACATAAATTTTACATAAAAATAAAATCAAAATATTCCGTTGTTTAGAGGGTTTTTTTCCTTTCAATTTTTTGTGCGAGTCAATAATTCGTGCAAAAACACAAAACGCAAAATAAATAAAAAAAATATTGATTCTGATTTTATAAATAACAAAATTTGTTGTGACGAGTAATTTTTTAGTTTTTCGACATTTCACAATATTTGTCCACCACATTCATCACATCAGTGTTTTTTAATCTTATCTTACGTTCTATTTGATTATGTTATTATCACTTATGTGATAATTTTTTAAACAATCTTTATTAGTTTATTTAGTTTCGTTCCTTAATATCAGCAACAACAAAAAAATACGTTTTTTTTCTGTTTATCTAAAAATATACAATATTTGTTGTTGTTTCCGTCAAAACGTTGCACGGAATTGATTTATTTTTTTGTTATTTCTATATTTCAGTTGTATTTTTGTCATCCACTTGAAAACGTTTCATTACCTAAAAGAAAAAAAAAATAAAGAAAAGACAAAAAAGAAAATTAGGAATAGAAATTCGCAACGCAATTTCACCGCTTTTCTTTCTTAATTAATTTTCTCAATATTTTTGTTTTTATTATTTCTTTTCTTTTGTTCCGTATGTCGTATCTAATTTAAATCATTCACTCGTTTCTTTACTCACAAACAAACAAAAAAAAAACTTACGATCCTCTTTTATTCTTCTTTTAATTTTTTTTCTTTTTCTGTTTTGTTTTTTATTTAGTTTTTCCAAAGTTCAGTTCAAAAAAACCGTAAATATTATTTTTGTCAAATTAAAAATAACGAAAAAAAATTCTTTAAAAAAAAAAAAAGAGACAAAAGACAAAAATAAAAAAGTTGTGAAAAGAAAAACATTTATTTTTTTTTTATATTTTTTTTTTTTTGACTCTGGTGTTTGTTGTTTGTTATTTGTGTGTGTTAAACTTAAATAGTTCTTCTTATTCTTATTATTATTATTAAAAAGTTTGTTTATTGTTTTTTTTTGTGTTTTGTGATAATAACACATTTAAAATGAGTTCACGTGGTGTGTTAATTAAATTTGATACAACTGATAGTATTGATTTGGAATTTGATGGTGAAATAATGATAAATAGTCCAAAAATTTTACCAATAAATCCAGATTATTTTCTGAAGAATGAAGGTATGATCATCAAATCAATTATGATGGTTTTTTTTTTGCAATGGTTGTGAAGTGTTATAACTGTGTGAATCACTATCAACCACTTTTGTACTGTAAACAAAACAATAAGTGAAGTAAGAGCATGAATGCAATAATCGGGGTATGACATAATTCATCATGTAATTAAGTGGAAGGTGGTTAACCAAACCTACCATGAAATTCTTTTTTATTTTTTTTTTATTTCTGAGCTTTGTAATTGTTTTTACTAGAGTTATTCACCCCTGTAGTTTATGTGGTGAATTGACATGATGGTTTAATGTTAGAATTTCTGTTAGAAAATGTCATCTAAGTGCAACATATTTTTTTGTTTAGAATGTAGAATGGAAAACAACATTAGTTAATGTTAATGTTTAATACGGCATTGATATAAGAAAGGTCAAACATCTTGAACTTGTATAATTGATTACACTTCATTTCAAGGTCATTCAACTATAAACACAAAAATTTAATCAAAGTGCATTTTTATTTTTGAACCTTGATAACCGGCAGAATTGGAGAGAAAATAACTTAAAATTTATTTACGTGTGTTGCCAAATTGACAAACAAAAATAAAGCAAAATTTTAAAATTTAAACTAAATTAACCGAAATGTTCATACTTTCTTTTTTATAATAGAATAAAATTTTATTTGAATTCTGTGACGTAATTATTCTTGTTGATATTTAGTTTGCGGTCAGATTAATTTCAGAAACTCATTTAATTGGAGATTGATATTTTCTATCCCTCTCATTTTAATTAATTAAAAATTCAACTGTAATTTAATAACTTGATTTGATTTAATTATAAATTTAATCCGTTGAATTTCTATTCAGTCATATTCCGATTCTCTTTGAGAAAAGACAGTTTTATAATAAAAAGTAATTCAAGTGTAACACGTTCAACCTTATGCGTATACGTGTGTTTGTGTGAGTGTTGTATGTACGTGCATTTTATTCTGGAAAGGGCATTTTTTGTGATAACCTATTGTGTATAGAATGAATTTTAATAAACAAGATTCACGTCCTAAGTTTGATCTATTTGGTTTAAATTCACATACAAGTAACAATATTAATAAAGAAATGGAAATAGAATTTGATACAGATGCGGACGTGGACTGGAATATCGACGAACCACAATCATCTGGTATTAGAAAAAAAAAAAATATCGATAGAATTATTTAACACACGGCAAAAAAAAGTGTCATCAATTCATAATGACATCCTTATATCTACATTTTTGTTTTATATCTCCTATCATTTGTGTTAGAAAAAATATATAAAGTGAAAATAACTAAACAATGAATTGGCATTATTGTTTAGAATGAATGACACATTCATACAGACAAGAAATGTATATTACGACTACGCGAAAATACTTGACTAACGAGGCGCTTAAAGTTTTGTTTGGCAAACGAGTTTTTCCTTTTTTCTCTTTGTTGTTCTGTCATTTTTTCTTTTCGTTTTTTGCACTTTTATTTCTATTTTTAAAAAACAAAACAAATTCAATTAAATTTATTTCGATAATCAAATGTTTCTTTTTCTCTCTGTTAAAATAATTAGGAAATGACTCACCAGCGATGTCACATTCAAGTGGTTCAGAACGACTTGGTAAAAATGCTGGATCCAGTGCTGATGCTGGTCTACCAAATGAAATATCAGCACCATATGAAGTGCCACAATTTCCAATTGAACAAATTGAAAAGAAATTACAAATTCAAAAGAAAATAAAGTGAGTTAATTGTAATACTTTAAAGATGTAAAATTTCATCAGATTGTTTCGATGACTTTTCAGTCTTTTAGTTTTTTCTCCTTTTCCTTTTCTTTCCTCTATTTTCATTTCATATCATTTTTCTTCTTAATTTGATTTAAAATAAAAGTCAGCTGTTTTGTAGGAAATGTAAAAAACAAATTAACATAAATAAAAGATTTATAATACCACAATTGTAAGGTTTCCCCATCCGGCAATCAACTGAAATTTTTTACTTTTGTTTTTGAATCATCAATTCAAAAAATTCTAAAGACAATTACGCGATTAAGAACAACAAATCGCAATCTATTATTTTAAAATAATGAATTCTTTATTGTTTTACTCCATTTATATTTCTCTTTCACCCACAGTCAACACCTCTAGCTCCTCTTTCTTTTCATTTTTCATTTTATTTCATTTCTTTTTTGTGTGTACTTTTTTTTTTGTTTTTTCTTCTTTAGAAACAATTCTTCATATTCCACCACCTTCTCTCTCCTCCACCATCCCCACCGGTTCCATCATCACTATATTCCAATACAAAGAATAATTTTTTTTGATACATGTAATTCCAACACAATTGTAGAATAATTTTTTGTACTAAAAATGTAAGGTTTCATTTTTTCTCCCTCACTAGATACTTTTTAAATATATATAATAATAACAATAATAATAATAGTTTTAGTCGGAGTTAGTTTTACTTTAGTCGTTCTTTCTGTCAGTGTTTACTATATTTGAGTGTGTGTGTGTGTGTCTATTTTTTTGTATAATTATTATTTTTTCATTTCTCTGTGTAATTTTTTATTCATTTTTTCTTCTTCATTTGGTTTTATTATTATTGTCTCTGCTGCTGACTGCTGCTACCTAGCATTATTATTATTATTATTATTATTATTATGTAAAATAAAAAACGAAGTATTCACTTTAGCAAATTTTTAGTAATAGAAAAACGTGTTCCGACCTTAAAGTACTAAAAAAAAATAAAATTCTTTTTGTTGTGTAAATTTTCATTAAATTAATTAAGAATAAAAATTCTTTTATTTCTTTAATTTCTCACTGGTTTGAATATTTGGGTGTACACGTTAAAACTAAATATAAATAAAGTGTCGTCAATTATTTAAAAAAAAAACAAACACACAAATCAAATCAAATCAAATTGAATTGAATTGAATAAAATCCAATAAGGAATTAAGATTTTTTTTTTGGTTGTTGTTGTTTTTTTTTGTGTGTGTTTTTTAAATTGCATTTAATAAATTTTGAATTAAGTTGATTCTTTATTTTGTCGTGCAATGTTCGGTTGTGCAATTGATTCAAAACGTTGGATTTGTCAAAGGCAAAATACAAACCTTTTAATAAATAGGTAAAAAAAAGAAAATAAAATAAACAAAATTTCATTACTTTTAATTCATTTACATTGCTTTTTATACTTTCTTATTGACACAACCAGTTCATTATTATATTCGGCCTTATGTCCTTCTATTAGTTTTTTTTTGTTTGTTGTTGCCTAAAAAACTAATAAAGAAAATGTGAAAAAACATGAACATCAATTTTTGTTTTTGTTTTTTTTTTTCTTAATAAATTAAAGGAAAATAATTTTTTTTTGTATTGAACTTCTTTTCTTATTTGTCTTTTAATAGTTTTATCCTCTCACATCCTTTTCTTTACTTTAGTAATAAAATAGAAATCTATTGGTTATTTATTAATTAATTTATCATCAATTATTTTTTCTTTTTTTTTTGCCTTTTCTTTTTCATTTATCGTAATGACTTTTTTCACAATTTTTCTTCTTTTGTTTTTCACCATCAGTGAATAGAAAACAACAACAACAAAAAATAGCGTGTCACACGAGAAATTTTAATTTCAATTTTTTTTTTCTTCTTCTTCTTCTCTCATCCTTTTCCTTAACATTCTTTTTCTTAACATTCTGTCTTCTGGTGTGTTTTTTCTTTTTGTGTCTTCTATTTCACTTTCTTTATTTATTTTGTATATTTTATCGAAACATTAAATTTAATTTTTTTTTGATGTCTGTGTGTGTGTGTGTGTCTGTTTTTATTTTTGTTTTGGTTCCATTTGTTTTAAAAGTAAAAATTTATTCTTTTAAGTTTATTATAAAATAATGGAGATACCTTAAATGTTGTCCGTTATCATTATTTCTCCTCTCATTTATTTCAATTTAATAAATAAGAACAAAAAAAAAAACACAAGCAAATAGAAATTGATTAAGTCTCATTTTCATTATCGTTCTTTTTTGTTTTCATTTTTCTTCTTTTTCATTAAAATAAAAAAAAAAAAATACAAAACAAAATAAAATTCAATGTATTTGACTAAACGCAAACAGAAAATTTTTTTGGTCAGTTCTATTTGTTCCTTTTCATTGAATCAATGTCGTCAATTTTGGATATTGACTGGTAAAATTTCATTCATTTGTTGTGTTTTTTTTTTCTTACACAAATAATTAATTTACATTTTTTCTATTCTGTATTTACAGGGTTGTTGATGATAGACATTCAGTGGTTGGTGATCTTAATACTGATGATGGTTTACAATTGGATGATTCTGATTTTGTACCACATTTTCAAAGAGTCTCAATATCTGGTGAAGATACAAGTGGTGTACCACTTGAAGATTTAGAACAGGCATCACGTTTAGTTGTACAATCATTGGAATTAAGGGAACGTTATATGCAATTATCACAACAATCATTTCCAGTATCAACGGCTAGATTTTTACGATCAATGCATGAAAAAGAAATATATCCATTTAATACAGTTATACATCAGGATAAAAAAACAATTGCAGGTAATTTCATTTAAATTTTCAATTTTTCTTTGTTGAGAAAAAAATAAAACTTTTTTCAAGTTTTTAAAAAAAAAAGAAAAACTTTATTCTAATTAACACGTTCACTGCCACTGTTTTTATAAAATCGAAGAAAAAGAAATAAAAAATTAAAAGATTAAATCTTCTGATTTACTTTTATTTCAAAAGAAATAACAACAACAAAAATGTGTGTAGGTTTGTGAACGTGTTTTTCTCTTTCTCTTTAAAATTCAATTATTTCAACATTTATTTTTTTTTTTTAATAACTTTTTTTCGATATATGTATAGAATTTTCCAACAAGACCGACCAACAGAATTCGAAAGGTAATTCGTTCAAAATATTCAAACATTTGAACGAAGTATCGTAAAAAAAAAACAAAACAAATTCGGCAAATCACATTTTTTTCCTTTATATTTTTTTTTGTTGTTTATTTTTAATTAATTAATTAATTAATAGTTAAAAAAGTAAATTAAATTAAATCATTTCTTTTATCCATTATTGAAAAATGTGTTTGAAACAATTAAATACATTTTGGTTTTTATATTTTTTTTTCTTTTTTTGTTTTTTGTTTTCTTCTTTTGACTAACTCCAGCGCGTAACTCCATCAAAACAGACCAAAAAATAACAACAACAACAATGGCGGGGGCCTTTAAAAAGAATTTTATCTTCACTTCTATTAAAAGTTCCCATATTATCATGAACCAAATTGACACAAAACGGAAAAGATCCGATTATTACATCACACAATTATAAACACACACACACATACACGTACAGATTGTATTACTCTACACACACATTTACATTTGTGCTTTTTTGATGCTTCTAACTGATATATTTTCGTCTTGTCCTTCATTTTGGTTCTTTTTTTTTATAATAATTTTTTCTTTTGTCTAAAAAACAAAACAAAAAAGAATAATCCGTCTTTTTTTTTTTGGACTATATTTTTGTAACTAAAAAAAAAACCTTCTGTTAATCCATTTGATTGATTTAAAAACATTCAACACACAAATAAAAGAAAAAAGGCAAACAAACAAAACAAATAACTTTCTCAATGATTTTTTGGACTTTATTCTGGCTTTATTATTTCGTTTGTAAATTTTTTGAGAATTTAAAAAAGAAATTTTGATCTAAACATAAGAAAAAGTAAAATCCACAGAGTTAAATATGTTACCAATGTACGAAGAGAATGAAATTAAAGTTAAAACAACTGGCTACCAAATTCTCAGCGTTCTTAAAAAGTGAATAAAATTATGATTTGGCAGAAAATAAAACTGTAAGAATGTATCCGTTGTTTTAATTTTATCACCTCCTTCTTGGTACAATTTATCTGTAATTTGTATTCGTTTTTTTTCACAACCACATAAAAAAAAAACAGAAAATAAAATAAATTTAGTTCAGTTTAAATTGTAAATTTTGTAATTAAATTCACCTAATTTAAATAATACCAGTTTAGTTGGCTTTAATATGCTTTCCTATAAATAATTATGTTATTTGTTAAATTTTCTTTTCTTGTATTTTCAAACAAATTTTTATTTTATTAGATCATCCAATTCATCCACCGACAGGACCAAGTGATCCATGGGATATTCCAAATCCACCAAACCGTGGTTATTATATGAAAGCAGTTGAAGGTGTTTATAATGTTTACAAAGATGAGGTAAGAATATTTTTGCTGTCTTATTTATGTAATTAAAAATTTCATTTATTCATTTAATTTAAGGCTTGTACTCAACCTTTGGATTATAATTACACAAAACTTCCAGACTTTGTTCAAGATATGCAAACAATGTGCTCTATGATTGCTGATGGACCTTTGTAAGTTTTAACTGTACGTTATTTTGTATTTAAATTTGTAACATTTTATTATTTTGTTTCTTTAGAAAATCATTTTGTTATCGACGTCTTAGTTACTTATATTCAAAATTTCAACTTCATGTACTATTGAATGAACTTAAGGAACTTGCTTCACAGAAGGCAATTCCACATAGAGATTTTTATAATATACGTAAAGTGGATACTCATATTCATGCAGCGTCTTGTATGAATCAAAAACATCTGTTACGTTTTATAAAGAAAACACTTAAAAATAATGCAGATGAAGTAGTAACTGTTACCAAAGGACAAGAAATGACATTAAGTCAAGTATTTCAATCAATGAATTTGACCACATATGATTTAACTGTTGATATGTTAGATGTTCATGCTGTAAGTTATTTTAAATTCTCTTTCAACTACATTAAATTACATTATTATTTATTTTATCTGAATTTAGGATCGTAACACGTTTCATCGTTTTGATAAATTTAATGCTAAATATAATCCAATTGGTGAATCGCGTTTGAGAGAAGTTTTCCTTAAAACTGATAATTATTTGAATGGAAAATATTTTGCTCATATTATAAAAGAAGTTGGTGCTGATTTAGAAGAATCAAAGTATCAAAATGTTGAATTACGTTTATCAATTTATGGTAAATCACGAGATGAATGGAGAAAATTAGCTAAATGGGCAATTGATTATAATGTTTATTCTGATAATGTTAGATGGTTAATCCAAATTCCTCGTCTTTTGTAAGTTACTTTTGTTGAGTTGTTGAAAAGGTATATTTGATTATCTTGTTTTTAATCCATAGTGACATCTTTAAGACAAACAAATTGATGAGTTCTTTCCAAGAAATATTAGATAATATATTTTTGCCATTATTTGAAGCAACGAATAATCCATCTGAACATCCTGAACTTCATAAATTTTTACAATACGTTATTGGTTTTGATTCTGTTGATGATGAATCTAAACCAGAAAATCCGTTGTTTGATAAAGATATTCCAACACCTGATGTTTGGACTGATGAAGATAATCCGCCATATGCTTATTATCTTTATTACATGTTCTCAAATATGACTGTTCTGAATCATTTTAGAAAGTATGACAAAAAATTGCCATTAAACAAATTTTATCCGAAAATTAACAATAATTAAATAATTGTAATGTTTCAGGGAACAAGGATTGAATACTTTTGTTCTAAGACC
The DNA here is from genome assembly GCA_963082725.1 of Pedicia rivosa. Classification (NCBI taxonomy): domain Eukaryota; kingdom Metazoa; phylum Arthropoda; class Insecta; order Diptera; family Pediciidae; genus Pedicia; species Pedicia rivosa. The sequence continues at coordinate 3,215,773 of OY720151.1, read as the reverse complement.
TCATTGCGGTGAAGCTGGTCCTGTACAACATTTAGTTTGTGGATTTTTAATGGCCGAAAATATTTCTCATGGTTTACTTTTGAGAAAAGTTCCAGTTTTACAATATTTGTACTATTTAGGACAAATTGGAATTGCAATGTCACCATTATCAAATAATTCACTCTTTTTGAACTATCATCGTAATCCACTTCCTGAATATTTGGCTAGAGGTCTTATTGTTTCACTTAGTACTGATGATCCACTTCAATTTCATTTCACTAAGGTAAATATTATACAAATTTCGAAAATACAAATAATAAAAATATGTTGTTTTACAGGAACCATTGATGGAAGAGTACAGCATTGCTGCGCAAGTATGGAAATTAAGCTCATGTGATATGTGTGAATTGGCTAGAAATAGTGTTACAATGAGTGGATTTCCACATCAAATGAAACGTCATTGGTTGGGACCTAATTATACACGTGAAGGTGTTGCGGGAAATGATATTTCACGTACAAACGTACCAGATATTCGTGTCTCCTTCCGTTATGAAACATTAATAGATGAACTCACAAATATATTTAAAACAATAGATACGCCTTACTAAACAAACTACTACTACTACTATTCTTATACTGCTGTTTGAATGAAAACAATTAATTTTGGACATTTATATTGGAGATTGTAACTGAAAGTTAAAAGAAAAGACGATGGACCAAACCAAAAAAAAAAATTCATGTTATTAATTATCTAAATTATATATTGTTAAAAATTTGGACTAAACTTATCTCTAAATAATGTTAATTTTCCCTCTTTTCTCCTTTTTTCTCCTCCCCCTTAATTAAATGTTTTCACCATTAAATTAAGAGAATAATTAATCTTATAAAATATTTAATTGTTCAAACATATAGTCGCATCAATTATATAAACATTATAGAAACATCTTTCCACTCTTTTTATTGCGACTTTTGTATTTAAAAAAAAAATTAGAATGCTTTTATGTAATTCTATACATAGTATATAAACACACATACATACATACATATATTTACACAAATTATTAATATATTTTACTGTTAAAAACAGAATTTAAAAAAAAAAGAAAAAGAATTAACTGTCTTTAATTATAACTTAAAAAAGAAAGAATGAAGAAAAAATATTTATAAAGAAAAGAAACGAATGTGATCATCTATTAAAAATATGAATTTTTATTTTTATTTTTTTACAATTAAAATTATGATTATTTTTTAGTCAAAAGAAAAAAAAAATATTTAATCAAATGAAAATTTTCATTTTAAAACAAAAGTGTGAAAAATATAAAATAAAATAAAAAAAGCATAATATTAAAAATTTATTTATTTTTCTTTTTATATTTTATAGGTTTGTGTCTTTGCTTAATTTAAAAGTACATTTATATTTTTCCTATTGAATTAGACATTCTCGATCCTTATTCGATTTTATTAAGAATCAAAATATGAATAACAAAAGTAAATCGAATTTGTCTTGTATGGAGAAAAAAATCTAGTTTTCAATACCAAATTTTATTTGAAAATCCGTTAAGAAGAAATCAAACCAAAGAATAAATGTTCATCTTCTACGTTTGGGGATTTTAGGTAAGTGTAAGTGGGCATTAATAAATTTCCAATTCAATATCAGACAAATTTCCAACTTACATCTGTCAAAAAGTGATATAATCTTAACCTCAAATAATAGTCCCTTTTCAATTAATCAGTTTTAAATATTTTTCACTTATTTAAATAAAGTAAAATAATAAGCAAAGGTCTATTTATTAGTAATGAATCCATAAACTAATTAAATATATTTATAGTTGGATTATCAAAATGTGAATTATTTAGAAAATCGATCCATTTATTATTATTATTATTTTTGTTAAGAAAAATCAACAGAAAATGTAGTGAAGTTAATACAAAATATAAAAGTTTTTCATTTGTTGTTTATCTTTCTCCCTTTGGTCCCTATTTTGTTTTTGTTCATTTTGTTTATTTTTCTATTATATTTTTTTTTGTTTTGTGTAAAAATGAAAAATGACTTTAGAAAATGAAAACATAAATAATAAATTAGGATTTAGTACAACAGATGCATTAAAAAGACTTTATGATGATATAAATGATGTACTTTTGTGTTATGAAAAAAAATTTAATAATGAAAGGTAAGAAGAAGAAGGAAGATAAGTCCAATAGGACTCTAATGAACTTACAAAGAAGAATTTTTGTTTAGATTCCATTTTTTTTCGTTTTTTCTTTTTCTCTTTTTAGATGGACAAAAAAGATAAGAGAAATTTTTCTACAAGGATTACATAGTCCATTAGCATTATTCCCAATATTTGCAACAATCTTTGTTATATTTAGCTTATATTTAAGTGAAAATTTTTTTTCTGGTACAATTTTACTTTTGATTTTTTTAATTTCATTTGCATTTGTTGTTAGAGAAGATAATTTAAGACGTACAGAAATTTACAGAAAAGTTAGATCAGTTTTAGGTATAAAACATTTATAATCCCAAAACAATCATCAAATATACGAAATTTCATTATGTTTACAGATGAAATAACTTTAGCAAAAACATTATGTGAAAATTGGACAGTGAATAATTATCCTCATCTATGTTCACCATTGTCACCTTGTGTTGCTTTGCAATGGACATACAGAGATGGTGAAATTGTTAATTTACCTTGGGCACTTTTAGTACGTGGTGATTGTATTGTAATTAGGCCTGGCCAAGTAGCTCCTGGTCTTTGTACGGAAATTAATGGTAAACGTAAATTTAAATGTGGAGAAACGTATGGATTACCACAAGTTAGTTCAAATCCAGTAATTAACTTTAATTTGCTTTTATTTTTTAAAATACAAATTAATTTTGGTTTGCAGACGGAACCACCTTTACGTCCTGCCGCTAGGGAGCCCCTACCAGATTTAGTATGTTTTATGGAATCAAGTCCTTATTTAGAAAATCTTAGAACATCCTTGGATAAGTTTTTAGATAGGCCATCAACAATATATAATCAACAACGTCATCTAGTATGTTCTTTGATGTACCAAAAAAAACTCTTAAGATGTTCATTAATCTTCTGTGTTTCAAGTTAATTACAAAATGCATCCAACAATTCGGATTTGTCTTGATTTTATTGACGACGATGGCGTCTGGAATTGTACATTATGGTGAATACTTATTTAAAGGTAAAAAAAAATTAAACGATTTTGTTTGTTTAGCGAAAACTATTCAATCACTCAACGCACGTTTGAAAAACACTTTAGGAAAATCTGATCTTCAACCAATTGAATTATTTTTTGAATTGCCTGCCGCTGCCTTGATTCCTATTCTTCCGCTTTTATTTCCAATTATGTGGATTCTATTAAATCTTTGGGGAACTGCACGTCTTGAAACCCTTTTATCAATCCCTCAACCAATAATTCATTCCGATGAAGAAAAATCGTTCCAGGAAGATCTTGATACACCAACATTTGATTGGGAACATGCATCATTATCAACAAATCAAATATTTTCTAATTGGTTAACAATTTTATATGGAAATAGTGATCTATTAGGGCGTAGTACAAATGTTGTACAAATATTTGGTTCAATAACTGTAAGTAAAATTTATTCTTTCTTAAATTTAAAAATAATTTAAATTTTAATTTTAAAGGCACTTTGTTGTATTGATAAAAAAGGAATTTTATCATGGCCAAATCCAACAGCAGAAAAAGTGTTTTTTCTGAGAGATTCATCAGATAATATATCGGATACATCCAGTGAATCTAGTCTTGAATCAGAAAATTCAAATAATATTAAAACAGGAACAGTTGCGGAAGTTTTAGATTTAACACACGATCAACATAGTCCATTTAAATTGGAATTTGATGATCATGAATGGAAAAATCATCTTAATTCATTGAAACCTTTAGGTTACAAATTAAAAACAAAATTTTAGTTTTTATTTATTTCTTTTCTTTCTTTTGTTTAATTTTATTTAAATAAAACAAAAACACACTAAAAAATTTTTTCTTAAATTTACAGGCCTTGCAATATTGGTCAATACTTGTTGTCCATTAACACAAGCACATTATGCAAAATTTTGTAATCATGTTACAGCGGTTGCTATGTTAGATAAAGACTTGGTACCTGTGACCAATCGGTATGCGATTGTTGAGTCCAGTTTGAATAGTTTTATGCATGGGTATGCTTTTTATATGCATTTATTATTGGTTTGTATAAACAGAAAGAGAAAGAAAGATACATATAAAGAAAAGAGAGAAAAAAGAAAAACTCTCAATAAACGTTTTCTTTAATTTAAAAGAGAAATTCATCATTTTTTTTTTTTGTTTTTTTTTTTTATAATTTTTACTTTTTATTTTGCATCATCCAACAACTTATTTTTAATCTATCATTAGAAAAAGTAAATAAAATCGAAAATAATCCAGAATTTAAAAAAAAATTTACGTTTGCTTTTGCTTTTGTATTTTTTAATTGTTTAACACGAAAATATTAATTTTCAAAATCATCATCTTTTTTTTTTTTTTTTGTTTCTTGTCTTCGTCCTTTTCTAAATTTTTGTGCTCTTTTGCATTATTCTTCTTTTTATTTTTGGTTTATTATTAACTGGATTTTCGATTGAATTATAAAAATAATAAATTTTGTTTTTAAACTTTTTTTCCAACATTTTATTATTTTTAGCCGATGTTTATGTGAATTAGCTAAACAAATTGGTTTCTCAGAGCAGGCAAGACAAATATTTAATTTGGAAGGTCAAATTGCCAGTTATAGGCATTTAGTAAGTATTTTATCAATGTCGATGGGTTAAACTATTTAACGTGCATATTTATACTACAGAATAAATTAAATTGTTAAAACCAATAAATAGAAAAAGCAAATTGGTAAGAGTGTAAATTCGACTTTATTTAAAAATGTCAATTAAATTTTTCAGCAAGCAGATGTTGTGAGACGAGATATTCGATTTGCAAGATCCCTTCATTTGACAGCTAAAGTCAAAGTAAAATTTCTTGAATTTATTCACAATACTTTTATTGAATAAAAATTCGTATTTAAAGGTACCTTTCCCACATTCACTCTCAGTTGTTATGCGTGAAATGCACAATGGTGCCCTGCAACTTATAACACAAGGAACAGCCGATCTAATTCTCGATTGTTGTGATGATTTTTGGGATGGTAAAGATTTACGTTCATTAGGACCACAAGAACGTAAACGTGCTCAAGATTTTTATCAACGAAGTGCATTAACTGCTTATTGCACTGCATTTTCGTATCGTCCACTCCGGCATGGAATTTGTGGTGCACTTGCTGGTACAACAAGTGATATAGCGTACTTAGAACTTCCACCAGAAACAAAATCTCGTATGAGACATGTGGAAAAAAATCATTGTGATTATGAACGGCATAGAAACTTAAATCATTCAATTAGTACAGATTCATTATTATTTTCTGATAATAAAGAAGAAGATATTGGTGATGTAGAAGGTTGTTTTGAGATGCAATGTCATCAAGTATTTATTGGAATGGTGACAATGCAGTATCAAGCACAAAATGATATTGTACAACTTGTTGAAAGACTTGATAGAGCTTGTATTCGTTTTGTACATTTTAGTAAAGAAAATGAATTACGTTCTAGAGTTTTTTCAGAAAAAATGGGCCTTGAATCAGGTTGGAATTGTCATATATCTTTATTGAGTGAAGATGAAAATGATTTAGCATCACCAAAAATATCAAAAAACATAGATGTGCAACAACAAACAAATACTCTACCTAGGGATGAAGAAGCTTGTGGTGAATTTGAGATGAACCGTTTATTACCACCTCCAAGTGGTCTTGAATCGAGTAAAACTTTAAGTTCATCAGCACCAGGAGCAATTTCAAATCAAGATGGTAATTTAATGCAACCAAGTCAATCAAGTACAGATGGTTCAAATGAAAGTCTAAATGATCGTTTGAATCGCAAATCGTCCAGAGATTCTGCAATGGAATGTCAAACACAGTATGATGATAATTGTAGATCTTTAAGTTGTCTTACTGATAGTACTGAACAAAGTGCTCCAGTACATTTTGATATGTCGAATCGTGCAAAACTACCAAGAGGAATTGAAAATATACGACCTCATTTAGAAAATGTTGACAATGTTCCTCTTTTAGTTTCATTATTTACTGATTGTTCAGCAGAAGCAACAAGAGAAATGCTCAAAATAATGCAACAATACGGTGAAATTGTTGTATGTCTTGGTTCAAGTGCAAGTAATTCAAATGCAGAAATATTTTTACAAGGTGATTGTAGTATTGCAATTGAACCACTTTATCCGCAAGTTTGTCAAGATTTCCCAGCTTATACAGAAGCTAATATTTTTAAGAATAAAATTTTGTATAAAAAAAAATCAGTTAAATCAAAGTGGTTTCAGGTAAATAATATTTTAGAATTTTCTCTTCAGTGATTAATATTAAATCAATTCTTTTATTCTGAATAGCCAACGTATCAGTTAAGAAATACAACGATATCACCAATTTATTTGAGCAGAATGTTAAATTCAATATCGTGTTCAATATCTGTATGTCGTGATGATCCACTTTCTCTAGTCGCCTTGATTGAATTATCTAGAAAATTTACAGTCGGACTTTGGAATTGTATTCAGGTTTAATCGATTATTTTGTTTCTCTTTTATAATTTTCGTATATTATTTTTTGTGACTTTCATTTTAGTTCTGGGTCTGTTGCGGTTGTTCATTATCTCTAATGAATACAATGAGTTCATTACTGGCATTACCACCAATGATAACACCAATTTCATTACTGTACTTAATGTGTATTGTTGTGCCAGCACTTTCAACACCTCTATCAAGAATTCATATTGATCCACATGTAAATATATTTTTTTTAATTATTCATACAATTCATGTTACTTGACGTCCAAAATTTAACTCGTTAATAATTATTATACAAAATAAAAAAATTCTAATTTATTCCAAAAAATCTAATCAGAATCCACTTTTAGATAATGAAACGTGCAACTGGAAAAAAGCAAACAAGTTTGAATTCTAGAATTTGTGTATTTGTATTTTGGTGTTATGGTTGTAAATTTTTACCACCAATTATATTTATGGTAAAATTTTTCACATAAATTCAAATTCATTTAAATTAAATAATTTTTAATATTATTTTTAGACTCTGTCTCATTGTACATTTTTATCTCATCCTGTTGCAATTTTGGATACACATGATGATTTTAATATTAACGTAAAATTAGCAAGAATTTTTATATTATTCGGAGTTGTTATACATTTTATTATAATTTCAATGAGTTTTGTTCATCGAGACTATTCAATATGGCGTAAAAATCCATTTACAAATATTTGTTGGCTAATTACTTGTGTTATTTTGTAAGTAAAAAATTTATATTCTCAAGTTGGGTAAACATTATGAAATTATAAAATCTTAAATGAGTTAAAATCCAATTGAAAACAATGTACGAATTTTAATTGTAGTTGGTTACCCTCTTGAACTAAACAAGAATTACATTCTTACAAAAATTTTCATCATTCAATAAAATTCTTTCTTCTTATTTTTTTTTTTTTTTGTAGATTTATAATTCACATAATTATTTGTACTTGTCAAACAATATTAGACGATGAAATTCTATCAAGACTTCCAGATATGTGGCCAATAATTATATTTCTTATATTTTCTGTTTTTATAACATTTGCAATAACAGAAATTTGTAAACATCAAGAAATAAAGTTAGTTTTCTTTTATTGGAATTTCTCCAACATTTCCTTATTTTATAAATTAACAAATTTTATCTCTTGAATTTTTTGATTTATTATGTATTATTTTCTTTTCTAGAGCAAATCTTCGATATCAAAGACGTGCAAGATTAGATTTTGGTACAAAACTTGGAATGAATTCACCATTTTAAGTTGTATTTTGTTTTTTCTTTTTTTGTTAAAAAAAAAAAAATTGTACTTACATTTTTCTTCTTTTTTTTTTTTTAAATGTGATGAAATGTTTTTTTTTCCCCGATTATGTTTTTACAATAAATTTATAAAAATAATAAATACTTAAAAGAAAGAAAGTAAAAAAGAAGAAAAATATTTAAACAAAAAAAAAAAATAATTAGAATTTTATTTTTCATTATCTGTAATTAGTTTCTAGTCGCACATCATTTTTTGATGGATAAAATATTATTCATATGGAATACTAATTAAAAAAAAAAAAAAAGTCATCAAGAGGAAGAGAGAAATAACCACTCATTAATGACTAATGAAGTGTGAAGTGTAATGAACTTAAACAAAGTCTACTTTACTGTATTTATTTCTAATTTTCCTTTCAATTGAAAACATTTTGAATTTTATTCACTTTTCTGTATACCATTTACGGAACTCATACATCCGATATGCTTCAAATAATTTAGAATAACAACAAACACTAATTTCAATTTGTAATAATTGATTTTGTATTTATTACTTTGACCATTTTTTCTGTTTCTAAAATCTATCAGGAAATGAAAAATATATAAATAAACAATTCATTCAACTCTAAACTCTGATGTTTCAATAACGAACATCAGTTGTTCTTATTATTATTTTTTTTAAAAGCAAGAACAAAAACTTACACAATTTGAAGGAATTAAAAGTGAAGGCCCAAAAATAGATTTTTTTTTTTTCGTAATTTCAAAATAAACAATTTTCTTACAAAAGAACACCAAAAAAAAAAAAAACGACATAAGAAGAGTAGAGAAATGAAAAGAGAGAACCATAAAAATTTAGAAATTAACAAAAATGAGTCTGTACACAAAAAAAAAAAAAGTGCAGTACAAAACAGATACAGAAACTTCATGAACGTCTCAATACAATATTCATAGTGACTGAAATAAAATTTAATATTTAAAGATTGTTTAGAAGAAAGAAAATTAAAACTAAAAACACAGAATAGTTTTTTCTTTTAATTTTTTTTTTTAAATGTAAATATAAAGAACAACGAGACCTAAACATTTTTTATAAATAAGTCGCACAGGCAGTTTGTTTTGTGTTGTTGTTTTTTTTATTTCTTGTAGTGTCCTAATATGACATTTTAATAGTTTTACTCTTTCTTTCATTTCTTTTTTAATTTATGTTGTTTCATTTATTTTATTTTTTTGTCTATTCTGTTTTTTTTTTTTTTTTTTGTTTCTTTAATTTAATTTTAAAAGTTCATAAAGTGTACGTACTTACGTAAGTGTAGTTAAAAACAAAAGAGATAAGAAAGTTAAGAATAAAAAAATAGACACAAGTTCAGAAGAAAATAAAAGAAATTTTAAAAAGATAAATAAAAATTGTAAAAACAAAAAGAAAAAAAAAACGAAACGAATAAAAATTAAGAAAACAAAATTATTACTTAACTGAAATTGAGTAAAAAAAAAAAAAACAACACACATCTGTTCGATAAGCCATACCATGTGAATAGTCTCAAAATTATGATTTTTATGTTCTAAATTCAAGTGTTTCGCTTTTTTATAAATAAAAACAACAACAATTAATTTATTGTCTATTTTTAAAATTCTCCAATTAATTCAAAAAAAAAAAAATTACAAATCAAATAAATCAAACAACAAAAGAGAAAAAATAAAAGAAGAAAAATTGAGCAACAAATAAAATTTATTGTATAGAATTCAAGGAAGAAAGGCAACAAACCGAATATAAAACAGTAGAAGAATAAAACTACCACCAAGCAGATGTCACTGGTCTCGTGTTAAAAGAAAATTTTTTACACAACCAAAAAAAAAAAAAAATTGGAACATTTTCTATTATATTGTTTTTGTTGTTTTCAAATCAACCCTTATTCAGATCACAGCGATTAGTGAGCACATATAATAAACATCGATAAAATAAGCAAGGGTGTGACCAAAAAACCAAGTGCAAAAATACAAAAAAAAAAGTAGAAAAGGAAAAAAAAAATAAAAAGAAAATAGTTTTTTTTTTCATTTCATTTCAGTCCATTTTTTTTTTATTATTAAATGAATTAAATTTTGTGTGTGTTGTTTGCGTGTGTGTGTGTACTACAATTTATAGGATATAAATCCTAGATAAAAATAAATGAAACAAGAAAAAAGTAATTGTGTAGAAGATAAAACAAAAAAAGAAAGGATGACTTAAAAGTAAAAGAATAAAAAAAAAAATGCAATGATAAATAATTAATTAATAAAAATAAAAAAGCTAAAAACTAAATTTGGTTGTGAAAGAAAAACGAAGAAGAAGAAGAAGAAAACATCCCCTTTTTTTATACAATATATATAAGGACGAAAACGAAGAAGAAGAAGAAAAAGTAAGAAGAAGAAATGGGTATGTCGGAGGCAGATGACCAATATAAAGTGCCTCTGATTGCAAAATTATTGCACGCACTGCCTCATATCAATATTACATTTCATGTAACAAATAATACATTTCGACCTACAAATGAAGTTTACCTAGAAGTAAGTAAGAGTTCAACCACCTTATCAAACCACCTCTTTCCTACCCCAACCCACTTTAAACACCCAACCTACATCCTTTATCAACCATTTTTTTTTTCTCTCACTCTCATGTTTTGTCTTAATTAAAATATTAATAATTTAGTAACTAAAAAATTATTTATTCTTTTTCATTTTAATTTTTAACAAACAACAAAAAAAAAAACAGAGTTTAGGAATTTTGGGTTCTGTACCAGCAGCATTATTGATAGTATCCTTATTTGGATTACTTTTATATTTATTGACAAGATGTTGTGATCGTAAACCACGTCCAGCACATTCAATAACAAGTCTTAAAGTGACATTATCAATTGTGACGGTATTATGTTGTGGTGCAATTGGTCTTGGATTGTATGGTAACGATGACCTACATAATGGTTTATTAGAAGTTTTAACAGCCGGAAGAAAAGTTGATAATTTAGTTGCGTCTGTTAGAAATCAGGTGAATGAAAATTTTTTAATTTATACAAAAAAAAAAAGAAAAAGTACTTTATCTCTTTTCTTTTTCTGTGCGTCTACTTACACTAGCCACTGACTAGCAAGATAATTAACCCAAATTTCTTTTGAAAAAAAAACAAAAACAAACAAAAAAAATTATATTTTTAGACAAATGTTGTTGAAGGAATTCTTGATAAAGTAAAAAATAAATTATTGGATTTAAAGGATATATTTGATGATCCAGTATCAAATCAGACAGCATTATCACAATTAATAACAGCATTAGAAATTGTCGATACAAATGTTACTGTAACAATTAATGCTGTTGGTGATATACGACGTCCATTGACCAGAATTTCAATGTCAAGTTTTCTTACGGTTTGTATTTGTTTTTTTTTTGTTTAATTGAAATAAAATTAAATTTAATTTATAATTGATCGTTAAAAAATTTCTTAATAGAAATGTGATCAATGGGAACTAATAAGATGGCCTGGTACAGTAGCTGTTCTAGCATTATTATTAGTACTATGTGCTGTACTTCTTGTTGGTGTTGCACGTCATTCACGTTGTGCGTTAATTTTATTTAGCGTGTGTGGGTTATTAGCAGTAACTGGTTCATGGCTGATGTCAGGATTATATCTTTCAACATCAGTAGCAGTTGGTGATTTATGTATTGATCCAGCTGATTATTTAGCATCAGAAGCACCTAGTGAACTACCAACAGATGTACTTTTATATTATACACAATGCGATAGTATTCAAACAAATCCTTTTACACAACGACTTAGAGAATCACAAAATTCAATTAATAATGCAAGAATTGCAATGTCAATTGTTTCAAAGTAAACCAAACACAAAATAAAAACTTTTTCAATAAATAAACTCATATTTAATTCTAACAGAATATCTCTTGTTTTGTATACAACATTAAATCTTCAACCGATACTGGCAACTGTAACATTGGACCTAAATACAAGTGAAAGACTTTTAACACAATTAACGCCTTTAGTAGATTGTAAAGCTGTTCATTATAATTATCTAAATGCAACACGAGGTTTATGTGAAGGTGGACTATTCGGGTTGGTACTTATGTTAATCGCCAGTTTTATAGCAGCAATACTTTTAACTGTTATGGTTTGGGTTGATTCACATACGTGGATTTATATAAGGAAACGGTAAATATTTTTCATACATTGAATTTTAAAATTAAATCAAAATCAATTTCTCTTTCAGAAATGATTATGCTCAAGTTGAGGAACCTTCTTATATTTCTCATATGCAACAACAACAAAATCATCAAACAATGACTCGTAGTCAAAATGGGTAAATAATTTTTTGCTTATGCTTAAAACTTAATTTATAAATTTTAAAAATTATAATTTAGCGCACCTGTTGTTGGGTATTCACGTACACAAACTTTACCGCATCCACCTCGTAAACATGAACATCCTCATGATATGATGGCTGCTCATCATCAACATCAGACCATGAGACCAATGGGAACTCATACACTTGGACGTTTGCCTTCCCATAATCATAGTCCATCTCATGTTCCAGGTTGGATTTTTTTAATCCTGAGGAAATTAAAGAATTCATAATTAATTAATTTTATCATTTAAAAAAAATAGTTAAAGTTCTGGGACCAAATAATGGTAAATATGCAACTTTAAGCAAACAATGTAAAACACTGGAAGCGAATGACTTCTACTGAAAATCACCAGCCTGTAGTGAAACACATCATCCACATCAACAACATCATCATCACCATCATCGTCACCCTTCTGATACACAAACACAATTAAATACTGCCGCAAATACTTCAACAATAAGAAGACAATCGATACCTGTTAAAGATACAGTTGAAGCAATACCAAGCTCAAATACAATTGATAGTGCTATGTATGAAAGGGATAAGCAAATTTATAAATGTTCAACAATGAGACAAGGAGGAAAATTTGATGCTAAAAATTCATTAGGTAATAAACCATCAATATTAAATTGTCCTTTACCGGAAATACCTAAAAGTGAAGAAGAAAAATTACCACCACAAAAGCAAAGGAGTCAAGATGAAACAGCAGGTCCTGGATGTACAAGGTAAATTTTATATTTTTCCTCTTTCTATTCAAAAATTAATGAAATTTTTATACTAACAAATATTGGATTTTTAACAGAACATTCCAACGTACCGTAAAAATGCCGGGTCTTAAACCAATTCAACCCCCTAAAATAATAACTACAAATTCACAACCAACAGTACCAACCAGTAATAACACAATACAAGTAACTGCCACTACTAATAATGTAACATTAACTACTGATACAATAAATACAACTACTACAACAAATAATAATAGTAATAATAGTAATAATAGTAATAATACAACAATTAATCCTAACGATGAATCTAATTATGCTGTGACAGAATTATAAATGCGCAAACCTTTCTAATCATTCATCCTTCTCACAACAATCATTTTTTTTAATTATAAAACAAAAAAAAACGTTTTTGATTTAATAAAATTAAATTGATTTCACACATTTTTTGCATACGAAAAAAAATTTATAAAAAAAAAATCGCCTAAAAAAACAAACCAAAATTATGGATGAAAAGTAGAAGAAAAAAAAATATTAGTCCGCTACAGGCTGGTCTTAAAAAAAAACAAAAATTAATTAATAAAAACTTAAAAATATGATTATAAATAAAATTTATTGATATAAAAATCAAACTTAATTATAAACCAAAAATGTACTTTAGTACAGAAAACTAAATACTAAATTTTTAATGTAATTTAATTAAGATAATAACTTACACAGAAAGAAGAAAACAAAATGATGTATTAAATTAAAGAAATTTATTATAGAAAAAAAAAAAACAAAAATATCCGCAAAGAAAAAAACATTACAAGAATGAGATTTTCAGCCAAACTAATAAGGGTTGTCATTTATCACTTTTGTGTCACGTTGTTTAATGGTCACTTTTTTTAACTTTCTTAATATAACTAATTATAAACAACGACACAAACACATTAATATCAAAACATCTTAAAGAATTAACTATTTTACTTTATTGTTGAATAGCAAGTAAAAAAAATAAAATTAAGAGAAAATGATGGCTGAAAAATTTTGCGCGATTTATAAAACGAGAAAATAGAACTGAAATGTACCGTTATGCAGCCAGTCACTTAAGAATTTTTCAACTGGCAATCCATTTTTGGAGACTTTTTTGTTTTTCTTGTTGGCCGCCGTAAAATAAACGCTGGCCTGTTTTATTTAAACGGATAAAATAGCAAACGCACAGAATTTAAAATTCAATTAAAATTATGTTGGCGGAAAATCTCTAGACAAAAAAAAAAACAAATTATATTGCCAAATTATAATATTTAGGTAAAAGCAAAAAATTAAAAAAAAAGGAAAATAAGAAAAGTTTTATTACAAAAGTAAAAACAAAGAAAATATCAATTAGTGATATTTTATAATATTAAAAAAAAAAAAAAAAAGAAGTAAAAATAATATTTAGATAATAATTGTAAATAATTGAAAAGAAAATATGAGAAAAATTGTTGTTTATTTAAAAAGAAAAGAAGAAGAAGAAGAAGTGGAAAAAAAAAATGGAAGTAAAAATAAAAATTAAAAAATTTTGTATTTTGAAGAGATTTTAAATTATTATTAACGAAAGATTTTTTCTTATTATTTTACTATACAAATACATATTTAAAAGAGATTATTATTATTTTTTTGTTAAATTTGTTTATTTTTTAATTCTAAAGAAATGGAAAAAAAAAAAAAAACAAAAGATTAAAATCCATTTAATAAAAAAAAAAATTACCTATTTGACAAAAATATAAAAAAGAAAAAGTTTATTATTAAAAATTCGTAGTTTTTTTAATAAAAGAAAAAGAAAAAAATCGGTGACACTGCTTTTTGACTAAAGAGATGATAGTGTTTTTTTTTTTATTCTTTTTATTAAAAAATGTTAAATTGTTTTTTTTTTTTATTAAGAAAAGAAAAAAAAAGATACGTAAAATATGCGAGCACATTTTTTTCCAAACCGAAAAATTTTCACCTCAAAAATTTTTTTGTTTTTTTTTTTTTGTCGTTTTAAACTTTTTACTTGAAATAATAAGTTTTTTCTATAGCGAGATCCAATTTTTCATGCTCAATATATTTCCAAAAAAAATATTTGATTAATTAATAAAAAAAAAAAAAAAAAAAATGATATTAAAGAAAAAAGTTTTTTTTTATTAAAATTAACAAAAATAAATTATGTATTTTAAAGAATTATAAAAATAAAAAAAAAAAAAACACAAAAAAAATAATTAAACGAACTTTATTTAAGAAATGAAACAAACAAAAACTAAAACAAAAACAAAACAAAAACTAAACAGAATTAAATAAAAATACAATACTATTAATTATTAAGAAGAAGGAACCACCAACAAAAAATTAAAAAATGAGAATAATAAAAACTAAAAATTAACAATTAAATTAAATTAAATGAGAAAAAAAAATATATAGTCGAATCAATCAAAAGTAAAAAACAAAAACGAAACAAAAGAGGAAAGTAATATTTGTAAATGAACAAAAAAGGAAAAAAAAAAAGAAGCAAAACATAAATAATAAATTTTCAATGTCTAGTCGTAAAAATCTACCAAAAAAAAAAAAAAAAAATACTTAATTGATAGCAAAAAAATAAAAAAAATAATAATAAAGTAAAAAATAAAATTAAAAAGTAACTAAAAAAAAAAATATGATGTTTTTTATAAAACTTTTTACTTTTTTTTTTTCTTATATTCGTAAAAGAAAAATATTTATAATAATTGTAAATTATAAACGTGTTTCTTTGAAAATAAAATTTTCATTTAATAAAAAAAAAACAAAAAAATTATTTCATTTTATTTTCTTTATTTTATTTTTCATTAAATTTCCTATTTTTTGTTTTTCCCCAAAAGAATAATAAACAATTCGGCAAATCCTTTGTAAATATTTTAGTGTTCGTCACGAACACACAAAAAAAAACAACTCTTTATTAATTAGTGAAAATTTCTGCGGAAGTCAGAAAGCCAAGATTAAAATTATCGTTTGTGAAAAGTATAAAAAAAAAAAAATATCCAGATCGTCGCACCTTTAATTCACTTCCTGTCTAAGTCTTATCAATATTCTTAATCACTTTAAATTAATTAAATTTATTAATTAATAAAAATCATTCAAATGTTTAAGTTTGTTTACTAGAAAAGAAAATGGCCGTCTACACACTTGAAAAACAATTGGGAAAAAAAAACAAAACTAACAAAAGGCAGAATACAAGAAAACAGAAAATACAAAAAAAAAACTGAATTATCACTTATTTTTGTTTAATTTATTTACTTTTTATTGAATCGGTACGATAAAACCATTAAAATTGTGCAATACAATTGTGTTTCTTTTTCATTATTATTTTTTTTTTTTATTCATTTAACAATTATATTTTTAACTTATTATTTTTTTTTTTCTTTGTAACAATTAAATTTCTCTATTATTACAATGTGTAAAAACATATCTAAATTTATGCTAGATACTCCTTAAGAATTAAAGTAAAGATTAATTTATTTATTTTTTAAAGATTATTGCGAAAAAAAATTTAATTTAAAAATTTCCAAACTGCAAACATGTCTCCTTCATTTTATTTTTTTTTCCAAATGTGTTTGCTGTTTTTTTTTTTCTCTCTTATACAAATTATTTCACAATAATTAACAAATAATTAGGTAGTTATTTTAATTGTTTTTTTTTTGTTTGTATAAATTTAATACTTTTTATGATGCCTCAATATTCGAATTTCCACTACTTTGACTAACAGTTCTAGAATGTCCACTTACAGATGTTTGTACCATTGGTGTTGGTGGACTTTTATTACCTGGTAATTGACTAGATCCACCTGTTACCATTTGCATATGATATTTATAAATATTTTCTGTACTTTCAACAACACCTTGTGTTAAATTAAGACTACGCCCTTTAATGCCACTTTCTTTTTGCGGTGGTGACCACCAATTTACAAAATTACCAAACACTGGTACATGTCTTAATATACCATCTGACCATAATTTTTCTTCTGTTTCCCTTTGTAAATCTGCTGTTGCTGCCTCAATACCTTTTTTAACAATTTCTGTCATTGAATCTAAAACTTTAGAATTTTCTTGTACTTTTTTACCAACCGATATAACAAGATCTAATAATTCTTCAACATCTGTATCATGTGTAACCATACCAAAACGTACACATGTTAATGAATCAGCTTCACCTAATGAAAATGCATTATCAGTTGATTTTAATGTATCAACTAAATCTGTATTTAATTTATTTAATTCAGTTTTAGCTTGATCTGTTAATAATGTTTCCCATCCATCTGGTACAAATCTAACACCACCTAATCCAGCCCAATTTGGTAAATGTACCAAACGCAAAACTTCACTTTTTTCAACTAAAGCTGTTAATGTCATTTTATGTCTTACAGTTGCTTTTAATATTTCTGTTTGCCCTTCAAGTGAAACACCAAATATTTCCAAATTTTTAATTGTTGGAACATTTTCACCAAGTGCTAATTCTAATGGACAATAACGTAAAAATGTACCATATAATGGGTGTTCAACAATTTCTAAAACAACTTGAGGGCAATCACGTTGTAATATTTGTCCTAACCAAGAATTTAATTTATCAAAATATGATGCATTTGCAATTTTTTCTATTGATTTATTTATAATTAATTGATTTGGATCATTTATTTGGTGTTGTTGCTGCGATTTCTGTTGCTCATCATTATTATTTTCATTCATTATTTCACGTTCTAAATAACTTGCATCAAACTGAAATGCAACCATACCAATAGCACATTCAAATAGAACACTTGGATTTAATGGTTTATTAATTAAGTCTACAATTGGTATTCCTGATTCACCACCAGGAACTTTGCTCTATAGAAAAGAATGGAAATGAAATGAAAAATTAATAAAATATGCAAAATCAAATATATTACCAAAACTCTTAAGCCGTCTAATTTTGAAACAATATCGTAAACGATTCTGCAAGATTCAAATGCATAAACAAATTTTTCTGAAATTGATTCACGTCCAAATGCTTGAAGTGTTGCCCAAAGTGACAATGAGGATAAACGACGTGATTTAAGCGGATCCGTTTCAAATACAGATAATGCTATATTTTGTATTTGACGATGAAGAAGCTAAATTTATTAGTTATTTTTCATTAAGGACTAATTAATCTATGAAAAGGAAAATATTGTAATTAGTTTAACTTAAAAAGGATACAACAACAGGAAGACTAGGTATTCCTAACCAACTTCCAAGATTTAATGACATTGAATCAGCAATTGATTTAAATTCACCAGCCCCTTGTGTCACTGCTAAAGCTGCTAAACTATGTCCTCTACAATGAAGCCAAACACCACTTGCTTTACAAATATCATGTAAACGCATAATATTATCAACAAAACCACAAGCGGCAGCACCAAGATCAGCAATTACAAATAATGGTGTTCGATTAGCCGCAATATCTGTTGATATCATTTTTTGTAATGTTGAAATATCCAAAATACCTGAAGTACCAACAGATGTTGATGGGACTAAGCGTATAGAGTCTAATGGTAAACCCAATTGACGACAAGCATATTGAAGTCCAACAGCTGAACTATGTTCAGATACGTAAAGACATGGATAAGCAAGTGCCTGAACACCCCCTTCCAAATAACCAGGGCATCGAGAGACAATTGCCAACCTAAAAATAAAAAAAAGAATTGTATAATTTACCTTGCTTTATAGTTTATTCTTTTCATATGTTAGATAGAAAGAGATAGATAGAAAAATATTGTAACATTTTCTCATTACGAAATTTCTTTCATAGAAACAGAATATTTAATGAAATCGTGTTCTAGAATATTGTGTAAGAGAGACAGGGATACATAATAATATATGCATCTCTTTCTTTCCTGTAAAATACGATTGAAGTGTCAAAATCCCAAGCCAAATATTATTTTACAGTAAAATTTTTATTTTCACAACGTTTTTTATTTATTATCTCAAGTTTTAGTTCAACACAAATCAATTTCGCAAAATAAATCCTTAAGGAAATAATTAAAATTTGAGTTTAATTATTATGAGATAACACCGGCATAAAGAAATAAGAAAAACAATTTCTTACCTGATAGCTCTCAAGATACTCTCGGTATTATCACTATGATAACTAGCTGAGCATTCAATAAATCTAAATACGTGACTTAACCATCTATTTGTATCAGTTATTATTCTAGATGTCACTTTAGCAAGTTGATGCCGATCTAAATGGCTAATATAAGCCACTATGCTGTTACAAACTAAAGCTAAATTTGAGACTTCATTAAGTGGTGGTAATGGAAACTCTGATTCATCATCAGAATCGGAATCAGATTGTGAATTTATTATTAATGCTTCTAATGTTGATAGAATTTCTGATGGTCGTTTGTTTTCTGAATTTAAGAATCCACTGGGTGTTTGTAAAAGTGGATTATCAGATGTTGTCTTCAAATTCTCCAAACGTTGAATTATTTTGGATGCTTGCAATTCTATTTCCGCTAATCCAGAGCGTACCTGTTCAATAGATAATAATCCCTTTCAGTCCACGTAAACAAATTTTATTTTATTTTTGATAAAATCTTACATTTGCCGCAGGAATTTCCATTTCTTCCTTTGGTTGTTCAATTTGATTAATTATATTTTCTTCTAATTTAGTATCGACAGACATTTTAAACGATGTTTTTTTATAATTAAACAATTTAAAAATTACAATTATTTTTCACATAACTTTTTTAATTCTACTTCCACATACACAAAAAATGTGTGTATGTCCGTCACTTTTTTCATTTATAAAACATTGAACTGAAAAAAATTTACATTGAACTCTAAAACAACAACATTGCTATTTTTCATATCGTATTGCCAGAATCAAAAAAACATCGAAATTTACGATGTGTTTTTTTCGTGCAGAACGTGTGTGAAGTAAGTTACCCTCACACAGAGACGATATTTTGTTTATAAAATTAAATTCGTTATTATTATTAAAATGGAATTAAATAATTAATAGTAATAAAACCGAAGAATGCAATCACTTAGTAGACAATTAATTCTGAAACGGTAGGGAATATTTCTTGGAAATATGTAGTTTAAATTGATTACAGAAAAAATCCCGATATTTAAGAAAGGGAAATGCTAAATTTTTTAACTAAAATACTAAATTAATGTTTCTATGTCAAAATTTTTAAATATCGAAATATAATTAAAGAAAAATAACTTTTTCAAAGTTATCTTTCTATTCTATATGCCTACTTGAAATTATTTTAAATGTTCAAATTTTACCATAACATTTTTTGTAATTGGTCAATTTTTGTAAAAAGAATAAACCGAAATATATAATCAGATTTATTTATCTTTTCCTTCCTCTGTGACATTCATCTTTAAATAAATAATACAAAATAATATATTAATCTTGAATACAATGAATAAGAAAAAGGCTGGAAAAATTGTGTTCCTATTGTTATAGTGTTGTATAGTGTGTAAAGTTCATTTTTATGTTAGTGAATATAACCACTTGACTGTTCTCTCAGCAGGAGATCTTTTCTCTATAAATAAATATAATAATAATATTACAAAGGGCAAACTTACGAAGTTATAAGTAAAAGATGAATTGAAGGAGAAAAAAATTGAAATGATTTAAGATTTTTCACAGATAAAATATAAGTAAAGAAAGAAAAAAAAATCATAAAAGAATCCTAAGAACTGATCCCATTTGAAGTTCTTTTTTTTTTTTGCCTTTCTAATTATCCTTGTTACACATTTTAATCTTATTTTACGATTGGATCATGATTCAAGATCAAAAGAAAACAAGATCTGTAGATTAATGGACGTGTGTGATCTATAAAGAACTTTTTTTTTTTGGTTTTAGCAATAAAAAATTCTCTTACTGAAAATTTAAAATTGGTTATAATTTTAATCTTTATAACTCTTTGGGAAATGCTTTTTAATTTTATATTAAATTCCCTTTGAACTTTTCAAAGAACTGAATTTATTCCAAAATTTAATATTCGATAATTTGAATTAATTAAAATTTCGCCACTTTAACAGGATCTCAACCACGTACATATGTTTTCGAGTTAAGACTTGATTTATTCAAATTATCTAGATTACGAGAGAGACAAATAACTTTTTCTTTTTTTTTTCAGAGAAAATCCATTTAAAAAGTGATTATGATTCTGGAAATAATTCTTTCACTCAATTTTCATACGAATATGTCATAAAAAAAAATCGCTGTTGTTGTTCCTTTGGTTTAATTTTATAGAGAAAAAAAGAAGAATTGTTTTGAGTACGGTTCATTTTAAAGCCATTAAATTATGGTCGTCCCACTTCATCTGATTGTAGTCTATACAATATTCAATGAAGGTGTGTAGTCAGGTTAACAACAAAAAAATTGATAATCTCTTAAGAAATTGAATAAAATTATTTTATTTATATTCAATAACTACAACCCTGTAAAAGGGACATCATCTCATTATGTTTGGTACTTCATCTCTCTTTTCATAAAATACAAATATATTTCTTTTGTTAATTTTTGTTTTTCATTGGAACTATGACCAAAGATAAAGAATGGAACCGAATTTTTGAAAATTTTCAACAGCAGGTTAGACAACATAGCGCCAGTCATAGTAAATTTCTTTTGTGAAAATTCTATAGAATAAACAGTTTTTTTTTGTTCTCGACATTTCTAATTTCCTTTAATTTTTATGTTTCAAGATAAAATCTTGATTTTATCACATAATTAACTAAACTTTTGTTTCTACACTCATTTATTAATTTTCTGTCAGCATTTTTAAGAAAGAATTCTCCAAACTCCATTCAGTAAATTTTAAAATCGAATAAAATGGAAATCAATCACAACATTCAAGATTTGTGTGTCATATTCCTTAAATACAGATCAAAATCACAAATCAATAATAATCATAGTGATTAATTTTGTTACAAAAATAAATTGCAAATTATTTTCTTAAATAAAAATACTATATTCTCAATTCTCAAGATTACAAAGGTACTTATAATTTTTTTTTTTTCGTTCCCCTTTTTTTTCTTTTTTTTTTTATAATCGTAAAGCAACACCTACAAATTTCACATAAAATCTCAAGTGGTTATTGTGTGAGCCCTTTTGTTATATTATTCCATTTTTAGGACCTCAAAAAATTTACTATGAATAAGGGATCAGAGATTTTCCTTTACAAATTTACAGAAAAAAAAACAAAAAAAAAAAATTGTATTGTATAACATTTTTTTTTTTTTTTTTTATATAAAAGATTGAAAGGAATAAGGATGAATAGAAATATTCTGTTTTCTTTTTTTTTTTTTGAAGTTTTACTGATTTTAAATATTTTTTTCTTAATACAACAAATCACAAGAATATAAAAGTTACAAACAAAAACGAAACAAAAATTCATACAGTTAAATGAGTTTTTGTTGTTGTTGTTGTTGTTGTTGTTGTTGTTGTATTTGTTAAAAGATGAAGGTGAACAAAAAAATTTCAATTGACTAGAGACAATATGTGCACTGTATTCATTTTTTTTGTTGTTACTATTTCTTGGAGGGTGCCAATGTCATAGAGAGAGGGCTTTTTTTTTCTTTTCTTTTCTTTTCTTCTTCTATATTTTATGTTCTTTTTGCATTTTGTATAAATTATGTGGGAACAACTTGTTGACTTTGTCAAAAAAAAAAAAAAACAAAAGAAACACAAAAGGAACAAGATAAAAATCCCTTAAAACTTTAAAACTTTACATTTATAACAATATTAGATCAAAAAATACAAATTAAAAATACGCGTTAAATTCACGCTGTTTGTTGTTGTTGTTGTTCTTATTGTTGTTGTTGGTTTTTTTTACTTTTATACATTTTTTTATTTTTTTTTTATATTTAAAATAAAATTGTCATCAACATCACCACAAACCCAGACAATTCACGTCAGTATTCATACAATTATCATTCACTCCACTATAAATAAAAATAAATAATTCAGACACGGAGATTTTTTTACAAAAAAAAAAATAACAAATAATTGTAAAATACAAAATTAGATTTGGAAAAAGAAAAAAATTGTTGTTGTTGTTGTTGTTGTTGTTATGATTTAAAAACAAACAAATACAAATAATAAAAAAAATATATGGTAAATAATTACAACAATAAAATTGTATTTTAAAACGGATATAAATATTTTTTTTTTTTTACATTATATCTTGATTTTTCTTCATTTCGTCTTTTTCCTGTACTTAACAAATAAACAAAATTTAAAAAAAAAATACAAACCATTAAAATTTACATGAAATAAATTAAAATATTCATCTTTTTTTTTTTCTGTTTTATTTTTTTGTTTTTTATTTTATTTTTTTTGTTGTTGTTGTTGTTGTTGGTAAAAAAAAATCAGAAAATAAATAAAAAAAATCATGAATAAAAAGAATTAAAAATAAAAAATAAAAAAATAAAAAATTCTAAAATGAAAAAAAAAAAAAAAACAGAATTTAAAATAAATTCACAACAACAAAAAATAAATAAAAATTGTTAAATAAAAAATGTACAATAAATTTTTTATTCTTTTTGATTTTTTTATTCTTTTTTGTGTTGTGTCTCTCTCTCGCAGTGTACACACACACACACACACACACACATTTTGTTGTTAGGTTTTCGTGTTCGCGTATATTTTTTTTTTTTTTTGTGGTTCGTGTTGACATTTTTTCTTTTTTTCATAGAATCACAATAAAAACAACAACAGTAAAGGGGGTTTAGGAAAAATCATTGAAATTATTGTCAAAGATACGATAATGCACACACACACATGCAACACATACACACACATATACACACAACATAGACACACACACACACACAGTAGACAACATAGACACACACACACACACACATATAGACAACATATAGAAAAAGGTTTCGTTTTATTTAATTTTGAATTTACGTCACATCTCGTTTTCGTTATGAATTTTATAAAAAAGCAACAAAAAAAAAACAAAATAACAACAATAAATACACACACACACACACACACACACACATCCATATGTGTCTACAGAAAAAAAATTGTGCATAAAATAATTATTTTTTTTGTTTTTTTTTTTTTTTGTGAGATGAAAAAAAAAATCTATGATGGAAATATTTTTCTTTATTATTGCGTGAAAATCGTCGTTTTTATTTTACATAATTTTGCATTGATCTGTTCATTTTTTATATTTTTTTTTTTGGTCACCATTTTCATTTTAAATAAATAAATAAATTTAATTCTGTATTTTTCAGCGATATAATTCTTGTCATTGTTTTTTCTTTTTTTTTTTTGTCCAGACACAATAATAAAATAAGGAATTATTTATAGTGGAGACTGTAAAATAGTATCGTAAAGAAATACAAAAAAAAAAAAGAAAAGAAAAGAAAAAAAAAAGGAAAAATTTAAATTACTGATTTTTGTATTGTTGTTGTTGTTGTTGTTTGTATTTTAAAACTTTTTTTTTTACAAGATCAAAAGATGACAATTGATGATTTCATATATGAAACTCTATATAGAGAAGATGAAAATGTTTTGGTCTGTTGCTGACGTTAATTATTTAAATTTTAAAATTTTTGACAAAAGAAACAAAAATAAAGTAAAATGCCGGAAATAAATTTACAAAAAAAAAAAAAAAATAAATTTACATTTTTTTTTTGTTTATTTTTTATTCTTTTGTTATTTGTTGTCATAGTAGCAAAATAGTAATATAGTAATTGTAGTAGTTACATACGTAAATAAATTAGAGGAATTCACGTGTAAATTTTTTTTGTTTTTTTTTTTTTTTTTTTTGTAACAAAAATAATAAATCATAACAATCACAATAAAAATTCACCTCTTTCTTGTTGTTGTTGTTGTTGTTGTTATTGTTGGTCTTGTTACCGTATTTTTTTTTGTTATTATAAAATTGTTGTTGTTATTTTATATATTGTAAATTTGCTGTTGATTTAATTTAAATTTAATTATATTTGTTGCTTTGTTTTTTTTTTTTTCAAATAAAAAGCAAATAATTCCAATACAAAGAGAGAGAGAGAGACAGAGATCAAATCAAAATCAAATACAAATATGTCACACATACATATTTATACAGATTTTTATACATTTTAAATTCAATGCACAAACGTACTATATATTTTTATGAATAGTTTATAGTTTTGTCTAAATCTAAACTCCAAAAGTCATTCATTTTGGCAGTTATTTGCACCACTGAACTGTAACAAATTATTTATTTTAATTTTTGCTGTCTTTTTTTTTCTCTTTTGCGTTATTTATTATAGCACTTTTAAATTTATTAAATGGAAAATCCACACACATTTGAAAAAAAATTAAGAAAGCAAACAAAAAAAAAAACAACAAATTATTAATAAAACTAGAATCCAGAATTGGCAATATTTATTGCGCGCGCAACTTTTGTTTTTTTATTTTATTTTATTAGTGTAAATTTTTTTTTTTTTTGGTTCATTTGTGTGGCAATCTAAACTATACATGTGAGTGGTGTGTTGTACTTTAGTTAAGTGGGATTATTTAATCTGTTTTGCATAAAAGAAGAACAAAAAAATCAACAACAAAAAATACGCGAAAATATGAAAAGGTAATTTTGGTTATAATCTGATTACGATAAAAATAAATATATTTATCCACGGTTCTGCGCTAAAAGAAGAAGAAGAAGAAAAAATAAAAATAAATAAAAGAAAACAAGGAGTCACCTTAGCCACAGTAGATCTGAAGCTGGCTGTGTCTGTTTTGTCTGACTCAAAGTGAAACAAAAAAAAAACTTGATTTTTCCGTTTTTTTTTTCTTCTTATTTACCTTTTTATTCTTCTTCTTGTTTTTACATTTTTATTTTTAAAACACATTTTTTTTTACAACTCTTTGTTTAATGGCGTCATCTTGGTATTTCGTTATTGTTGATTCTTTATTTTTTTTTTCTTCTTCTTCTTTTTATAAGCCAAAAAAAAGTAAGTTCTTTCTTTTTCTTCTTCTTTTTTTTTCTGTAATCTTGAATCATACCGCGAATCATACAAAGTAAAAAACAAAAAAAAACAACAATATTACAGAATTAAAAGTAAGAAAACAACAAAAATAGAAGGCAAAAACAACAACAACAACAACAAATAACATAAACAGAATCTGGGATTTGTTTTAAAAATAAGAAACACAAAAAAAAAAAAAACGTAAAAAACAAAATTAAATAAGAAATAAATAAAATTAAATAAATGAAAAATTGTGTCAAAAAAAAAGAGAAGAAGAAGAAGAAGAAAAATACTAAAAAAACATTTCCATTGATTAGTCACAGATTTTCTTTTAGAACTTTTTTTTTTTCTTATAAATTTTTCTTGTTTTTTTACACACACTCACACATACATACACACTCATAATATATTTAATTAAATTTAACTGTAGTGTAATATTTTCTATTCATCATTTGATAAAAAAAATTATTATTTTGTTTTTTGTTGTGTTTCTTTCTAATTTTAATTTTCTAAATCTAAAAAATTATAAAAGTAAAAATACAACAACATCAGTTGAGAAATTTATAAATTTTGTCTTTTGTGGACACATATTGACTTTTTTAATAAATAATAAAATAAAAATTAATAAATCAATTTAATTTCCTTCTCTACAAAGATTTAAAAAAAAGGATTAACTGTTTTTGGTAGTTTATTTTCATCTAATCTAAAATCACAATTACATGAATGGATTCTGTATGAAAATTCTCTAATAATTCTATAAACAAAATCTAAGAACTAATTAAGAAATATTGACCATCATCGATATTCCATATGTTCCCATTGGTTCCCATTTTTTACACTGAAGACAAATTAAATATAATTTTTTTTATAAAATGCAACTCTGACAATAATTGTCATCATGCGTTTTAAAGGTTTGTATTTTTTTTTCTTTTCGTTCTCTTTTGTATTGTTGGTTTATTTTTTTTTTTTCCTGTTGTTGATTTTATTTTGTTGTACGTTGATTTTTTAATTTTCTATATAGTACCTACTACGGAATGTACGTTTTGCGCTTACACATTTTTCTTTTATTTTATTTTTATAAAACAACAATAACAAGACAACAACAACAAGAAGACAACAATAACAAGACAACAACAACAACAACAAATAAAATATATTAATAAAAAGAGACGACGACAAGTTGTAAATAATATTCTTTAATTCTTCAATTCTTTATATTTTTTTTTTTTTTTTTGCTTCCCCTTTTTAGAAATAATATTTTAATTGTTCGCAAACAAAATGTATTCATTTATAGAAAATGTAAAATGAATAAAATATACACATACAAAATAGAAAACAAAAGAAAATTATAAAGTTACAGTTTGTGTGTGTGTGTGTGTTTTTTTTTTCTTCATTTAACATTTTTTATATATTATATTAATAAAAAATTCAACACGAGAAGTGTTAGTTGAAAGAGAGAAAAATGAAGAAAAAATCTAAAACATAAAAAAAAAAGAAAGAAAAATGTAAATTTTTAATTAATTAGTTTGGTCATCATATCTGGGAGGTGTGTAGCTAACTACCAACTACAAACTGAGATTATGAAAATATGATTTCTAATGAAAAAGAAATAGAAAAAAAAAACTACTATTTAAAGGTTGGTTTCCATATAACTGAAATATACGAAGCGTGAGTATTTATGCATTGTTAAATGATCGAAGGTAAAATATGACTAAGACACCAGCGTCTTCCGTATAATTTAATTACGATTTAATGATGTACAAAAGGTTTGTTTTTTTTTTTTTGTACTTGCCCCTTTTTATACGCCAAAATATGAATTTTTCTGCGTCCTACCTAATCCTAATTACAACAACAGCAAAACCAACACATTATTCAATGATTTCATTTGTGTTTTTGTTCTTCTTGTAAAATTATAAAGAATAAAAAAAAAATCAGTTTCTTCTTTCTAAAAATGTTCTCAAGTGGAACAAACTGACGACGACGATGGTATTTTTTTTTTCCTTTTATTTATTTTATTCTTGTGTTTAGAATTTTTTTTTTATATAAAAACAAATTAAACTTCTTCTCTTGTTTCTCCCTTCTTCTTCCCTAGTTCAGGTGTTTCTTCATTATTTATTTTTTTTTTTAATATTTTTTTCGTGTTTTTACTCTGGAATAAAAATTTAACTTTGGAATAAAAATTTATGAAAACGTACCTAACGCAGTCAACTGAGTGAAGAAAGAAAGAAAGAATGAAAAAAAACAAAAACAAAAATAAAAATAGAAGCTAAACGTAAAAAAGGGTAATGAACCAATTTATATAATGGGCCTATTTAATCAGACACATTCTCTTCCACACTATTCCACTTAAGAATGCAGTGAAGTAAAAAGGATTATTATTTTCTTTATAGAATTCAATTCAAAGAAGGTAAACTAGAATAATACTACCTAGATAATTTCAGGAGTTGTACATTTTTTTTTTATGTCCTCGATAACTTTTGAATTTTTATTGTACTTTAGGTGACCCAACTATTTTTTTTTTCTAATTTTATCTAAACTTAAAGAATTTACAACTGAATACAGAATTCTTTCGATAATTTATTTTTTTGTTTCAGTCAATTAAATTTTATCAACTCTACAACTGTCAAATTAACGCAACCTTATGGATTAGGATGATTTCAAGGTGATATTAGAAAATTCAAATTTGTTTCATTCAAAAGTGATTTCTCATATTTTTTCTATTCCTTTTTTTTTTTTAATATTATTAAATTCCTACATAATTTCACAAATTCCAACCTAAATAAAAGGGACATTCTTAACAACATTCCTGAAATTCTATAAGCAACAATATAATAAAGTCTCCTTTGTCTCTATTTGATAACATTAAATTTATTTATAGATTTTTATCAATTTTCCATCATTTAATTTTATTGTATGAAAATTATGCGTGTGTGTGTGTGTGTGTGTGTATTTCATAAATATTTTAACTACAAATGATTGCAATTAATTAGAAACTGTCATGAACTAAATAAACACTTCATTACACAAAAAGGTTAAAGTGCAAATATTAAATATGATCAAATTTATTTAAAGAATTAAAAACATTAAATGAAATTAATTTACGCAAATAATTAAAATAAAAAAATGTTGAAAATTATAGAAATTAAAGTAAATAAAAATGGCAAATATCTTTCTTATTTTATTTATATAAAAAAAAAAAATTAATAATAAAGAATAAAGAATAAGAAATAAATTATTATAAATAATGTGAAACGCATAACAAAGACTTTTTATACAATTTCTTCTTTTTTCATTTTTTTTCATTTTTTTTTTTTGATTCTTTTATAATTTTTATTACTTTTGTTCTTCTTCTTCTTCTTCTTTCTTCTTTCAATTTGACCATTCCACAATTACTACACTTTACTATATATATATATACATAAATGTAGAGTACAAAAAAAAAAAAAATCAAATAAATTAATGTAGGATAAAAAGAGACACACATGAAAGAAGTAATAAATTTATTATGTACGTTCATTGTCCTCTGGTTATAATAATAATATTAGAAAGAATTGTGTGTGATGTATTTTAATGCATTATTTTCTTATTTTTTTTTTTTATAAAAAGAAAAAAAAACACATATACATATAACTCTAAAAAAAAACAGTCAAACTACAACAAAATAACAAACATAAATTAATAAATAATAAACAAATAAATTTTTCACACAAAACACTTTATAATTTATTATTCATAAAATCAGAAAAAAAAAAACTAATAATAATTCTTAAAAGAATTCATAAAAGACAATCAGATCTTTCATATATGAAATTCTAAATAAAGAAGTTTGAACTTATTGTTTATGTAATTATTAGGAAAGAAAGTTAATATCTTTAAATTAAATAATAATTTCATGAACATTTGTAATGTTTATTTATTAAATAAAATTGAAAATTATGAATTTTGTATAATATAGAAAATTTTTTGCGTTAAAAATTGCGTCAATTTATTTTATAATAAATTATACTGATGAATATGTTTATGTTTTAGTTTCAATTTTATCAGGGCCGTTTTTAAAGAGTCGATTTTTTTCTCCCACAAAAAACACGTGAAAAAGTAAAGGATGATATTGATATTAGGTGGCACTACAATAGACGTCAAAATTTGATTAATTTTTAGAATAACTTACGATACGAGTATCTGAAATTATTAAAGACTTCATATTCTTGATTTTTTTTTTTTATTTTTAGATTAAAAAACAAAAAAATGTGATCCAATATTGTATTATTATTTTTTTTGTAAGGAAATTGATTCCATTGATTCTCAGTATATCAACAGTGTATATATTTGTTTACAAATTCTTTAACGAAAAAGAATTTCAATTTTAAGAAATACCTTTAGGACGTTTTGTCAAATAATTCGTTCAATTTAAAATTCATATGACGAACTAATTTCTTATTCCTTAGGCAACAACGGCACTGCAATTTAAAAAATGTCATTATTGTATGAATAATATGAATCAGTATTTTTTAATACATTTGTACGCACTTGATAAAAATGAATCATATAATATTAAAACAATTTATCATCGTATGAAACAAAAAAAAAAAAGTAATAATAAATAAATAAATGAATAAACATAACATACAAAAATATTACAATTTATAAATATTATATTACAATGGCAGTTCTAAAGAAAACAAGAAAAATTGAATTAAAAAAAAAAAATTCTAAACATTATTTTTACACACATGGCACAATGATGTGTGCGATTATGACAATATACTTAAATTAAATGTGTGAGATCTTTAACAGTTGAAACACAAAGCACAATATTTTCTTTTCATACTCGACATTTTTTTTTTTTGTTTCCTTTTTTCTTTAATAAATCAATAAAAAATTATCGTACAATGAGTAAACAATTTCTTCTGACAATTTCATTCCATTATAATTATAATTACATTATTACACATTATTATTACACGCTATTTTGACACAGATGTATAATTGTCCAGTTTAGTATTTTTTTTTTGTTGTTTCTTTTTCATTTTTTTTTTATTTCTAAATAATTAAGGCCCTCACACAGTCAAACAATAATAACCTAAAAAATTTAACATATGTGTATCGATGGTGATGTAATCTTCATTTATATTTGTTGTTGTTTTTTTTTTTTTAATTTCCACCAACAACAACAATAACAAAAACTATTTTTACGCGAAATTTTCTGACGATTCCATTTTTTTTTTTTATTCTTCTTTTTTTGCTTGTTTTACATTTTTTCATTTATTAAGTTCATTTAATTGGAAGCATCTTAAACGATGTCAAAGAAGAAAAAAAAAAAACAAACAAAATGAATCCGCCTCTTTTTTTATCATCATCTTTATATTTGTGTCTTGTAACTTTTTGTTCATTTTTTTTGTATCTTTGTAAAAAAAAAAATTGCATTTTGTTTTTTATTTAAAATAAATTTTTATAAGATTAAAATTTACTTATTAAATTTCACATAAAATGTTGAATTTGATCGTATAAAATTATTTAATTATCAAAACAAAAAAATTGTATTTTGTTTCATTTTTGTTAACAAATTCTTTTTTTTTTTTTTTTTTGTTTATTCTTTATTTTTGTAGTGTTGGCGTATAATTGGCTCACATTTTAATTAACCCTTTTAAACATAAAATTAACTATATAATTAAGAAAATTCTTAGAAATTATATTTTCTCTTGAAAATCAAGAAGGAACCATTAATCTTACCATTTCATTTTTTATTACATTCTGTTAAAATTGTTAAAAGAAAATTGTTGGTTAGATTGGATTCTTTATAAAAATTATAAAATATTAAATGGTAGTGGCAGTGTGGTGACCACTAAAATGTGTGTAGAGTTAATAAATTGTTATAAATTGGTTTACATGAAAATGTATCCAATATAAATTATATAGGATTAATTGGGTTACAAGATACAATATATATATATTTTTTACAAGAAAATACAAATAAAAGAATGTCAACAATATTAAATGTCCATCAAGTTCATTCATCCCTAGGGATAAAATATTTATTTATTTTTTATTAACATTTTACAATGCATATGACTCAAAATATCACAATTTAAAAAAAAAAAAAAATATATGTGTGTGTGTGTGTCTGTTGTATTATTTATTTACTATTCAAAATGAAAATATAAAAATCTCTAACATTTGATGCGCTATAATAACCACAAAAACCACAAAAATTTGTTTCGCTTTCGTTTAAATAATTTTCCAATGATTAATATAAAAGTAAATTTACATTAACAACAACTTTATGTCTGTGTGTGTATGTTCATTATCATAATTATAATTATAATAATTATCATGATCGTCATCAATACCAACCAAACATAGAGTAAATATTTAAATATTAGATTTTGTATTTTTTTAATGTAAAAATTTAGCAATCTGAGATTTAATTGAAAAATTTGGCGATCTGAGATTTAATTGAATTTTATTCATTTCGAGAATAAGTACAATTAGTGGATCGATTTAAGTAAATTGTGTCTGGTGTGTTTGCAGAACTGCTTCAAATGTTCACAGTTTATTTAGTCTGGTCAATTACGATGTTGATGATCGTTAAACTTAAATCTTATCTGTTTTATTATATTTCATTTTTCAATTATCTCTCAGAACATTATAACTCAGATCATACAATAAATAAGCATAAAACGTTCAATTATACAGCAGAGACGAAAGCAACAAAGAAAAATTAATTTTTCCTCATATATTGAAAGATGGCTCTAATTTTTTCTTCAACAATTTTACAGTCAACATTTTTTTTTTTTTTTCGGTGGATTTGAATTTTGATGGAATTTCTTAAACATAAAAATATGTATAAGAAAAAAAAAAAAGAAAAAGATTAAACGATGAATTTAATCAATAGTTTTGAACACAAAAATTATTTCATAAATGAAAAATGTTTCTCTATAATTTTTCTCTTTTCCTCTTAAAATCGATCAAATTTGATTTAATTATAGTCTGTAATTTTTTTTTATGTTTATAATTTAAAATTTGTTTCATATTGGTTATGGTCAAAATATAAAAAAAAAAAAGAATTTGTTCCAGGTAAACAAAAATGATTGAAAGAATTTTTTGTTGATTTTCTTTTGCTGTTTTTATTATATATATTTTTGTTTTATTCTTTTCACTCTAACCATCTTTTTTTTCTTTAAAGGAGCCCTTTAAATCTGTGTGTTGTTTTTTTATTCCCAAAAATAAAAGAAAACGTAATCTTTTGAAAGAGTTTTTTTTTGGGTTTTTGTTTTTTAAGTGAGAGATCGAGTTGTTGTATTTTTTTATAATGTTGTTGTTCTTGTTGTTGTTGTTTAAGTCGATGATTGATTTCAGTTTTTTTTTTCTTCTTCAAATTCTTCTTCTTCTATTTTTTATTATTTAATTTTTTAACGATGTTTCTTTTCTTTGGTTGTTGGTTCGATTAATCAAATTAAGGAACAAAAGGAAATTTATTATTGTGAAAAGAAAAAATATGAATAAAAATTGAGAGAAGTGAAAGGGTAGATTTTGTCAGATATTTATCTCTCTCTCTCTCTCTCTCTCATTCTGTCACTCTGACAGAATAGAAAAATACCCAACCATAGACAATATTTTTTTTATCCAAAAAAAAAAAAAAAAATAAATAAACATAAAAGAAGAATAAAATTCTAAAAAAGATCAAATTCTTGTGTTTTTTTTTTCATTTTCTTGTCTTATCATTTTTTATACAATTTTTTTGTTTATTTTTTTTTTTACTTCTGTTTATTTTGTCACACACATCCCGAAGCAGTGTAAGAGACAAGAAAAAAATAAATTGTGTAATTTAACATGAAACTAAAAACGCGGAAAATAAGAGGAAGAAACAAAAAAAATTCTCAAGTGCAATAAAAATAAAATTTCTAGAAAGAGTGAGAAAAAAAAAACCTATAAATAAATATTTGTTCAGGACTTCAGTATCTTTTCTGGATTACCTTTAAGACGTTTAAATGTTTAACATTAAACTTGATTAGAAAGAGACAAACAAAATAGGAAAAAAAAAAACACACACACACACACACAAAAATTGTGTAACAAGAACGCAACTAATGGACCCTATTTACGGATCTTATTACAAACATACGCCTGTTTTTTTTTTTTTTCTTTTTCTTTTATAGTAGCGATAAGAAATTACAAGAACATAAAAGACAAACAGAAAAAAAAGAGTGTGTGAGAGAGAGAGAGAGAGTGAGAGAGAGGGAGAGGGAAATGTATATCAAAACACAAGTATTAAAAATGATTTCTTCTTTAAATAATAAAAGAGAACAAAAAGGATTTTTGTTCTTATTCTTCCTCAAGTAATTTGATATTATTTTCATTATACTTTGTTTCTCCAAAATATTCATTTTCTACCCCCTGTAGCAACAAGTTGTTTTCATTCTTTACATTTCTTCCCCTCTCTTCTCGTATTCGGTTCTGACAGTTTTTTTTTTCTCCCTTTCTTTTTTTTTTTTCTTGGATAAAGTGAACGTCCTTATTTTTGCCAGGCCAACATATATTTTTGTTATGTAAATTTTTCCTTTACAAAAAGATGTTTATTATTATAAAGGCGCATGCGAAGAAATATTTTCTATATAAAAATAAAAATTGTCCATGGTTAGGGACAGAAGTTAACATTTCTGTTGTTGATTTTTTTTTTCTTTATGTTTTGTTTCTATTTTTGGTCAAATTAATCGGTAATTTTCCACTTCTTTTTTTTTTGTGTGTGTGTATGTGTGTGCCATTTCACTCAATCTACTATTAAATTTAATTAATTTAATTTAATAAACAATTAATGAAAAATATTAAAATTATTTAAAATAAATAAAAATATGAATTTAATAATTGTAATTAATTGATTGGATGTGTTTTTTTGTGTCATTATCCTATGAATTTTATCTGTCGTCAAGCGGTACTACCACGCAATGGCAGAGTGGAAATTTATTCCAACACCCATCAGATTTTAGTTTGCATTGGCATCGTCCATAATTTAACATGGAATAATCGGCCACCGTTAATATTTAGCAAGAACTCATTTGTCCCATATTAGTTGGTAAAAAAAAAAACTCTCCTATTATAGATTGAAATTGTAATTAATGACGTTCACCACCCCATATCTATTTTGTTCCCTTCATCACTTTTAGTCAAAATTTAAATCTGAAATAAAAAAACTCATTTATTTTCAAATTAAAACAACGCAATCAACCAAAAAAAAAAACGTCAATTTTCCTCTATCACAAAACATAATTGAAAATTTGTATTTAGCTTTAATCAGATTTTTAATTAGATAAATCATTTTACAAAAAAAAAAACCTATGAAAAAATTACAAAGTAATGATACGATCACAAGAGAGAGAGAGAGAAATGACAAAAAAAAACAAACATGACCTAAGATGTAACGACCTACAGTCTATTATTAGATCCAATAATGTGAAATAAATGAAGAAATAAAAATATTGTTTTTTTTTTTTTCAATATAAAATGAAAAATCTCTTTTGACGACATACAGACAACTGCAAGGTAGGTACAACATTAAAAATCATTTACTAACAACAACAACAACAACAAAACATGACATGTCCAAATAATTTGATATAAAATACAGAAAATATATTAGACTTGGACTGGGAACAAAAAAAAACGAACTGAATCCCTTTACTCTTCTTCGAATTGTTTTTCTTCTTTTCTTTCTTTTTTTTTTTTCTTTGAATCTAAGAAATCTTTTTTACGTGAAGATATGCGGTGTGACGGCGTTTAGATCGAAACAAAATTGAATGAAAATAAATTTTATGTATTGTAAAAAATGTTTTGTTTTATTGTAAGGGTTCAATACAATTTTACTGATGATAAATGTGAACTTCTGAATTTTGTTAAGTTTATAAAACTAAAGAGTAAAAAAAAAAAATTCAAATTTAAAAAGAAACTTTAAAGAAAGCTTCATATAAAGCGTCGCTTACAAAATAATGGCAAATGGAAAAAAATCATGATAAAGGAGCATTTGTGAACCAGTGAATTTTTGCGATGTGGAAACTATTCTTTCTAGATAAGACAGACTATGAAAGATTTCGCCGACTTTCTTATCCTGTAGTCATCAACGCTATGAGCTTTATGCAGTTACAGGACCAACGATTAGTGACAGATGTTATATAAACATAAAAATGAATTCTCATCTTTAAAAAGAATTGAAAAAAAAGTGATGCCCTTTCCCAATGTAAACGTATCCACTCAAAAACGTATACGCACATCAATTCTCTGTGTCTGCTGAAAAAAAAAAAAAAACGTACAAGTTTTACTACGATCATTTTAACACACAATGCCCCGTATACATTTTTTTTTTATCTCTTCCTTCTTCTTCATCGTCTTTTTCTCATCTCTTTCTTATATGGTTAACTTTTTTCTTTCTTTCATTTTTTTTTTTTCTTTTTTCTTTTTACTCGCTGTTTTACTTCTTCTTTTTCTTTTTTACGCTATAGTGACGAAGGAAAAAAGAAGAAGAAGAGGAAAAAGTCGAAGACGATAAAAAAGAAAAAAAAAGAAGAAAAATACGACGAAGAAGTTTTAATATATTGTAGTATTTTTCTTTGGCAGGTCTGCCACTCCTTTTATGGACTTTTATTTTTCTCTCCTTCATCGTGTTTATTTGTATTTCATGATTTGACTTTTTTTTTCTCTTTCACTCCTTTTATTTCTTGTTCTTCTTCTAATCTGTATTTGGTTAGTTTATCTCTACTTATACAATCCTTCGATAATGATACCATCTCTCTTCATTCCCTCACCCACTCTAACCAACAAATATTTAATTCAAAAGGGAATCATTTTCTCCTTTTTTTCTTTCCTTTTTTTTTGCTTTTTTTTGTTTGATGGTCAGTTTAATTGTCTTATTTCCATTCTCAAAAATAAAAGATAAAAAAAAAACAAAATGTTAATCGTCTAAAAATGGGAATGAAACACATTACATTTGTATTTTTATTGTATTCTTTAATCTTTATTTTGTTTTCTTTTCTTTTCCTCTTTTCTTATTTTCTATTTTATTTTTATTTTTTGTTTCTCCTGTTTTTTGTTCTGTTCTGTTCTTTCTTTTTTTTTTTATCCAGAAATTCTTTTCACACATTTGCACACAAACAAGATAACCGTACCATCAAGTTCTTTGTACTGTTGTAGATCATGTATCCATCCATCGCCTTATATATATGAGTGAGTTGAGTTTATTTATTCTTCTTCTTCTTCTTCTTCTTCTGTTATATCTACACACATTCGTTCCCAACCCAATATTTGAACTTCATCGAATATTATTAATAAAAAATAAAAAAGAAAAAAATAAAAGAACGAGAAGAATATAAATAAAAGAACAAGAATTAAGAATCAAGAAGTAAGAAAATAAAAAAGTAGATATAGTATAAGAAAGAAATCTGTCTCTCGTCGTATAATCACATTTTATAAAAAAAAAAATACCTTTACCATCTTATGGGTGTATTCCATTTGTATTGGTAGTTTAAGAGACGTAATACCAAGAATTGAACATTTTAAAAAGAAAGAAGAATCATCTTAAGGTATTGCCGTCCAAAAATTCAAGTCAGTCCGGTATATTAATTCAACATCCCATACAGTGTTCTCTTCAGAATTAAATGTATTTCTTTCTTTCGTATATATCTCGTCTCTGTATTTTCTCTTTTTTTGTTTCTTGATGTTTCTTCTTTTTTTTTTTATTTATATTTCGTGATTCCATAAATGGTTCCCATCAATTTATCCAGTTTTTTACATTTATATCTGTCTTTCTGTCTGTCTGTTTCTCTATATTTTATCTGGCTACTTCTGACTATTCCATTGCATTTTTTATATGTGTATATGAAGGAAGGTATATTATGCGTCGTTTCAGACAAGGCGTTTCCCTATTTCTTCATTCCTTGTGAATTATAAATAATTTAAAATAATTACATAGAAAGATCATCAAAAAAAAAAAAAAAAAAAATAAGAGAAAACAAAACAAAAAGAAAGAAACTAAGAAACAGAATAAAATATGGCTGTTTCGTTTATTTTATTTTATTTTTTTTCTCTTCCTTTTTTTTTTCTTTTTGATAATTTTAACTCCTTCACTTCTCATCTCGTGCCATCATTATTATATATTTCCTTTGTTTTGTATTGTTTTTAACTTTGCAATTTTCAACAAATAAATAAGAAATATATTTTTAAATTCTCTGTTTTTTATGTTGTTGTTTTTGTATTTTTTTTTTTTTTTATATATTCAATTTGTAACGCATGCGCACTATAAAATCTACTACAAAGAACAAAGTAACCACTTTTTTGTTGTTGTTGTTGTTGTTCTTTCGTTTTTTGTTTTTTTTTTGTTGTTTTTGTTTTTATTACGTTTTGTTCCTCTTCGTTTTCTTTTTCTTCATAATAATGTGTTTTATTTTTCTTGTTTTTTTTCTTCTTCTTCTTTGTATTTTTTTTATAACAAGATCAAGAAACAAGAACAAATAAAAAAGGTAGAACAAAATTAAAATGTTTTGAATGTTCATTAATTAAAGAAGTGAACTTCAAAACGATTTCCACTCTATAAAATAATTGAAATAATTTTTGTTTTTGTGATTGGTCACATTTAAAGTATGACATTGACATCCCCTAATATCCCAAAAAAAAAATTCTCAAGAAAATCATTCTATCTTTCTCTTTCATGTACAAATAAATTACTTGCTGTAATAATATGAGTTTTGTTGTTGTTGTTGTTGTACGAATATGCACGATCAGTTCATTAATCCTATAAATAGTTACAAATTATTACACTTTTATGTCAGAAGTTATAGAAGTTAAGTGGCTTAACCAAAAAAACAAAAAAAAAAAACAACAAAGAACAACAACAAATATATTTAACTGCAAATAGTAAAAATGTAATGTGTTATTCTTTATTCCCCTCCTCGTATAATGAAGATTGTTTCAGAATCAGAATAAAGGAAAAAAACAAAAAAAGTTGTCTTTCTGTTGTGTGTGTGTGTGCGCGTATTTTTATTTTTTTTTTTTGTTCAAATTCAATTCCATTCTTTCATTCGTTATTTTTTTTGGTTTTTTTCTTTACCTGTTTCTTTAAGTTTCGAACGATATTTTTTCTTTGTATATTTCTCGTAATTTTGTTTTTTTGTTTTTTTTTTTTTGTTTTTAAAAGAGAAAATTTAAATTCCACTACAACTAAAAATGTAGATCTTTTTTTTTATTATTTTTCGTAAAAAAAAGTACAACAAAATAACAATAAAAAGAATAACAAATATAAGAAGGAGAAGATGAAGAAGAAGAAGAAAATATAAATAAATAAATAAATAAAAGAATAAAAGAAAAAAAAAATTATAATCATCATTCGTGTTCGTGGAGACTTAACGTTCGTGTTTGCTTCGAGCTACTTCGTGAGATTGTTATTATTTTTTTTTATTTTTTTTTTATTGTTCTTGTTCTTATGGATGATGGAATTTTTTTTTTCATTTAACACACAACACAAAAAACGACCTTGAGAATAATATACAATAATCAACGAAAAAAAACACAACAACAACAATAACAATAAAATATGAGAGAGAAAATTGAGAATGCAAACAATGTAAATTTTTTTTTGTGTTTTGGGTTGCGAATTAATTCATATATTTTTTTTATTTGCGTAGTGTAGACTGTAGACTGTAGATTGTAGAGAATGAAATCTCTCCAAATAGTAAAAATTATTTTGGGTTTTTCATCATTTATTTATGATTTCTGTCATAGTGTGAATAAATATAAAAAAAATTTGAATAATATTCTAAATGAAATATTCTTTAATCTATAAATTACGTTTTATGTTTTACGAAAGAAACAAAATAAAATGAATAAATCATTTTTTTCACCTAGAAATCTTAACTTAAAATTAATACAATCACTTTTAGAGATCAAGGTTAAAAAAAAATGAAATAAATCAATTTGTATTAAATCATTCGTCAGATTGTAATTAAATGTCTTTTTGTAGAATATTTGAATTAGAATGAAAAACAAAGCAAAAAAAAAACAGAAGTATTTATTGTGTTATTTCCAGATTTTCCCATCCAAATATTTTATATTGTTTCAATTTTTTTAATTTTTCAAATTTTCAATGATACGTTTTTTTTCTTTCAAAATAAAATCTGATTTAAATTTCATAAAAGTCCTTTAAGTCAGTCATGTAATTCAATTCAAATATTCTTCATTCATTTTCTTTAAAATGTCAAACAACAAAATCTTTTATATTCTCAACTCAAAATCTGTACAAATCGAAAAAGGACAGGTTTTTTACAATTATTTCACATTTGCAAAGATGAATAAATTTTCAAATTGAATTCAATAATTAATTAATTATTCCTTTTAAAAGTTGAAAGAAAAAAAAAAAACACACGGAGACATTTAATTAAATTCTTTATATAAAAAAAGAAAAACAAAAAAAAAAAAAAATTAAAAGACACAAATATTATAGGTACAGAAACAATTAAAATGAATTGTACACAAATGATGAGATGACAATATAAAAAATATAATAATACAACAACGTGATAATATTCCATTTTATAATACGATTTTCACATTCATATTTATTTTATAAAATGCGGCCTTCCATTTTTTTTCAATTTATTGTAGTTTTTTTTTTTTTTTTGGTTTTACTTCAATGTCAAGGTATTTAAAAAATACACAAAAAAAAAAAAAAAAAACAACAACAACAACAACATGTAAAGCGAGAGAGAGAGAAGAAAGAGTGAGAAAGAAGGAGAAAGAAATGGAAACAAAAAAAAAAAAGAAATAAATGAATGTTAAAGAATCTTGTTATACAAACACAGATAGTGATCATCACCGCAACAACAACAACAACAACAACAAATTTTTGTATTTTCTTTTATAAAAATCTTCGTACAATATTCGATCTCACTATGGATCAACATTTATTAACAAAATTAAAAATTTATTATAACAGAAATTGTAAATTTTTTTTCTGTTTTCACAATTTTTTATGTTACCGTTGGTTGATCCTTTTTTTCTTCCTTTTTTTCCTTTTTTAATTTTGCAATGATCAACTTTTAACTTCTTTAATTTAACTTCGTTTTTTCGTTCTTTTTATTTTGTTTTTTTATTTTTGTTGAAAAATTGTAAAATGCCGAATGAATCAATAATACGAAAGTGTTGAGTCATCATTATTTGTACAACAACAACAACAACAACAACAACAACAACAACAACAACAATTGAAAGAAAAAGAACAACAACAACAACAAAACGAAGTAAATAAATAAATAAAGTCCAGTCTGTCTTTATTATTTTTTATTTATTTTTTTTTTTGTAGATTTAATTATATAAAGTTCAAATGGATTTGTTGATGTTGATCAATATTGATCAATATTCAGGAATCTATATTTAAGAATCAAGTTGTACAACAATTCCACAATGTACAAATGAAGAGGAAAGACATTTTTTTCTTTGTATTATTTATTTTGGAACAGAAGACCAAAATAAAAGAAGAAAAAGAAGAAGAAGATGTTTAAAAATGGTGAAAAATAATTGTCTAATTGAAACAAAAATTTCAGCAGGGAATTATATTTGTTCAGAAAAAATTGATCCTGTTTGAAAAGGGTTTTTTTTTCTGATGGGCGTTTTTTTTTTTTTGTTTTAGTGAATTCCTGAAGAATAAAATATTTGTTGTTGTTTGGTTGTTATCACGAAAACACAAAAAAAACGCACCAATTGCGAGTTTAGAAA
Organism: Pedicia rivosa; assembly: GCA_963082725.1. Taxonomy (NCBI): domain Eukaryota; kingdom Metazoa; phylum Arthropoda; class Insecta; order Diptera; family Pediciidae; genus Pedicia; species Pedicia rivosa. Next base: position 3,174,030 of record OY720151.1, on the reverse strand, counting down.
ATTTCTCAAAATAAAAAAACAATTTGAAATTAGGATCAAAATTTTTAAGGATCACCATAGAAATTTAACCCCGTCAGGACAAAAGTCTCGATTATTATTTAATGCTTAGCCCTTAACTTTGTTTCAATTTAATTTCTAAACATAGTTTCACGAAAATTATTGAAAAATTTTCAATCAAACGTCACGTGAAAAATCATCACAAAAAAAATTCATATAAATTTATTTATGAAATGCAGAATAGAAAAAAAAAATAAAGTCACATAAAATCAGTTTTTTTTTTTCTTTGTGTCTTCTAATATTCTAATCTTCAAACCAAAAAAAAAAAAAAAAGAAAACAGTTTTTATCTAAAATATATTCACTGAATATATTCACTGGAGGGTTTTTCATCTACAAATAGAAGAACCAATTATTTATTTGTGTGTTCTTGATTTCTGTTTTTTTTTAAATAAAAAAAAAAATTTTGTTTTGTTGGAAGAGTAAAAAAAAAAAAAAAACAAAAAAAACAAAAATCTAACTAAGAAAAAAGAATAAATTTTTAAAGAATTTTATTAACATAATCTTATAGATTCACACGAATACAAAAAAATAAAGAAAAAAAAAAAAACACAAAGAACAGAAAGAAAAAATTAAAATGTTGAAAAATAAGTAGGATCGTATTTATTGAATAGCAGCACCAACAACACCCAAAAGAAACTAACAACAACAACAATAAATAAATAAATATAAAAAAAGATTAAATCAGTACAGTTTTTAGAAGGATTGAATGGAATTTTTTTTTTCTTACAAAATAAACAACAACAACAATAACTACTAAAAAATTCCATTTCAAAATTTTGAAGCGGAATCTGATGGGCGCCGATGGGGACATTTCTTTATTATTTTTTATTTAACAAAAAATTAATTTTTATTTACATCTTCTTCTTTTTCTTCTTATTTTCTTATGAAATTGTAATGATGGATGTTTCGATTAAGAAAAAGAAAAAAAAACGTTTATCTCACACATTTCGTAAGAACTTTACTTTACAATTTTTCTTTTTATTTTTTTTTTTAATTTTTATTTTTTATAAAAAAAAAAGTTAAGTTGTCAAAACGATACGGTTTTTTTTTTCCCTCTGTTTTCTTTCGTTTCGTTTTTGTTTCTGTTTTTTTTCTGTTTTTATTTTTTGTTTTTTGTTTTTCTTTTTTGTTGGAACCGAATTAAATATTGAAATAATTATAAAATTAAATGAAATTCAAAAAATATAAAATAAAAAAAATTTTGTGTATATTTTTTTTTTCTCTGATTTTCCAAAAATATTTACATGTTTCTTCTTTTTTTTTCTTCTTAAGGCATCGTTTCGTTTTCGTTTCTTATTTTGTTGTTTTTGTTGTTTTTGTTGTTTATTTTTTTTTTTTTCCTTTTTTATCAAAATCGTGACTAAATTATACAATAATTTTTTGTTTTTTGTTTTGTTTTTTAAGGTTTCATTCTTTCTCACTTTATTACATCTTCTTCTTCTTCCTTTTCTTCTTTTTTCCTTGTGTTCATCTCTTCTGCTTTAATTTCAATTTCATGAATTTCGATGTTTTTTTTTTCACTCATTCTGTTGTTGTTTTTGTTGCTGTTGTTGGTGTTGTTGCTGTTTTTGGTGGCTGTTGGTTGATTTTTTTTTTTTTTTCGTTTTTGTGTCTTGGTTTTGTCTGGCATTCATTTTTTTATTTAGTATACAATTCGTTAATTTTTAAGTTTTTGTATTCAATTTGAATATGTTACAAAAACAAAACAAAACAAAAAAAAAAAAAAAAGGATTCGCACAATTCATCGTGAACGAAAATAAAAATAATTATGAAAAAGAAAAAGAATTTTTTTGTAGGCTGTGAACGAAGCTTTTTATTTAAGTTGAATGAATTTTCTTGAAAATTTTCTTTCTATTTCAATGAAATATTTCCGATTGTTTTCCCCCATACTATCTGACTATCTGACTTCATCTAATCCCTTTCCGTAAAAAAAAAATCTATTCATTTGCGTATTAATGGAACATGAACAAAATTGAAGACAAGATAAACAAAAAAAAAAAAGGCCTCTGGACATATGTGAATATATCTGACATCATATTTTTGCTTCTTATAAATTAAATATAATTAAGTAGAATTAGGTTTCGCGAATAAAATTAATGAAGATTGAACGTATCGGTCTGTAGCATTAAAAAAAAAACACGTTTTATTTTATATACGCGATCTTTAAATTATTAAGAGCAATATGGGAAAAATTAAAATGTGTGTGTGTGTGTGTGTATATCTTGTTATTGTTGGTGCTGTTGTTACTCTTTTGTAAACAGGAATAAAAAATAAATAAAAAGCTCAAATAATATAACGATATATAAATACCTCGATAAATACTTAATGGACGCAAAGAAGCAGTTATTACGAGAAATAAGAAAAAAAATAAATATTTAATAAAAAAAAAAAAGAAAACGAAGAACGCAGAACGCAGAAATGTGTGTGTGTGTGTGTGTGTGAGAGAGAGAGAGAGAGAGAGAGAGAGAGAGAGAGAGGGAATTTTACAAGTTCAATTATTTTTTTCTTCTTTTTCTTTTTAAAAATTATTTCAGTTCTAGATTAACGAATTTGGCTTGTTCTTGTGTATCTGTATGTGTGTGTGTGTGTGTGTATGAGGGTTTTTTTATCCATCCGAATATAATATTTTTTAATTCATATTCAAATTAAATGTCTAATTTTACAATGACATTATTTTGTTGTTGTTGTTGTTGTTGTTTATAAACACAAATTAATAATGATTGTTAATTAATTTTCATAATTTTAATTAGAATTTTTATTTTCATTTTCATTTTCATTTTCATTTTGTGAATTATATTGCCGTGATGAATTTATAGAATAAAAAAAAAAGACGAATACTGATTTATTGATTATACGATGACGTATCAAGTTACATAATTAACATTCATACACACACACACACACACACACACACACACACATATACGAAAAAAAAACCCCATTATAATTAAATGAAAGGGTAAAAGCGAGAAAGAAAGAGATAGATGATGTACAAATTGATGTTATTGCCATAAAAAAAAAAAAAAAAGATGAAGAAGAGGAAGAAAAAATAATTATGTAAAAATGGCGTTAAAATAAATGTTGATTATCAAATAATAACGCGCCGCCACCGTCGGTCGCCATAGAAAATTGCACAAAAAAAAAAAAAAAATACCAAAAAAAAAATAAAAAAAATGGACAAAATCAAAATTAACGACAACCAAAAAAAAAATCTTCTTCTTTTTTCCAATTCTTTCGTTTTTTTTATTTGAATTTAAATAAACTTGTCAAATTTTGTCAACAGAAAAATATTTGGATACCAACAACAACATCAATAATCACGATGACAACAACAACAACAACACAAACAAATTATTTAATTTTATTTAAATAATTTTTTGAAAGTAAAATTTTTTGACAAAATGAAAATAAAAGCATTTTGAAGTTTCGATTATCAAATCCAGTGAACAGCAAAAAAATAATATTTTTTTTATTCTGTCTCTGTTCTTGGGTCTGTTTGTGTGTGTGTGTGTATGCGGTCGCGTTTTTAATATCTTTCTTTTTTTTTTTTTTGCCGTTTCTTTACCATATTTTTTTTTATTTTTTTTGTCTTGTCTTGTGTCTTGTTCACGATAGTGTGTTCACGATCATGACGACATATAAGTCAGTCTCTGTTTAAAAGAAGAAGAAGAAAAAAAAAGACAAAAAAAAAACGCAAACAATTTTTTTTTTTCTCTTTTTATTCATTTATTTTTTTTTTTTTCTTTTTCTTTTTCATTTTTAAGTTTTGCGATAACAACCTTGAAATATTTTGAATGTCACGGTCATGTCCCCATGAAAGATTTATTTTTTTTTATGTAAATTATTTAGAAATAAAAATACTGGAATGGAAGTTCCATTGATTTTGAATGGACTTTATTCCAAACAAGAATAAAGAAGAAGAAAAAGAAATCCAGAGGAAAATAATAAATTTTTTGAATTATTCAATTATTGAAAAAATATTAACAAGACTCGTCAAATATTATTGTATTGCCAACAATTGAATTGTGCAAATAACAAATGTAAATACAAAAAACAGAATATTATAACTTTGTGTCTTCTTTAATTTTCAACTTAGTCTTCTTCTTCTTCTTCTTCTTCATTTTTCTTCTTCTTCTTATTCTGTGTTTTTTTTTTTTCTTCCATATTTTAAAAGTTAGTTATGTCTGCGATAATCAAAAATACAAACATCCAGAATGGCAAAAGAAAAAAAAAAAAAAAAAACAAATGCAAAATAAAAATAAATAAAAGAAAAAGACGAACAAATAATTCGTCCATTTAGTGAAAAGTTTATTTTATATTTTTTTTTTTTTTTAAATAAAAAATAAAAAAGGAATGTAAATGTTGAGAAAAAAAATGCAATTTTTGTTTTATTAATTTTCCATTGCATATAAGTCAGATTCTTCTTTTTTATATTTATCCATTTTTCTTATACTTATGAAAAGATGTTTTGCGTTTTTTAATTTTTTGCTGTTTCTGTTTTGTTGTTGGCAATTTTTTTTACAGAGTGCAGACAGTTGAGGAGCGTGCAGGATAATGTTGATCACAAATGCGGAGCCTTTTATTAATTAAATTGAACTAAAAACATTAATAAAAATTAAGTGATATATTTACAAACACACACACACACACACAGATACACACAGAGAGAACCAATTAGTCCAAGTTGTGTATTTATTTTTTTTTTTTTAGTTTTTGGTTGTTTCTCGTAATTTATATAAATTGCAATTTATTACAATTGCGGATGCAACACAAACATAAAAACCAAAAAAACAGTTTCAATTTTGTTGTTGTATGCATTTATTGTTGTTGTTGTTGTTAATAATTAATTAATAACCCAACCCAGATGCTATTAAATTTTTATTCCATTTCGTTTCGTTTTCGTTTTTTGTTTTTCGTTTTCTTTTTTTTTTGTGGACAATTCGATCATGACATCTGGACTGTGATAGTTCAGTGAAAATAATTTAAGTCAGAGATTTATAACTCAGCAATATGTCATCAAGGTCAATTGTTTTTTTAGTTTTTGGCTGTTTTTTTTTGTTGTTGTTTTGTGTTTTGCACAAAAAAACGTTAGTTTTATTTTTTAATGAGAATTCTTTTATAAATTTTATACAATTTTATTTTCTGTTTGATTTAGATCACTGTGCTCTTGTTGTACGTACAATATTATTTATTCAATAGACAAAAAAAAAATGTTATTGTTGTTGTTGTTTGTTTTTTTTTTTTTTGAATTTGTCGGTCAAAAGTTGGTAGAATATTTTTTCTTTCTTCTTCTTCTTCTTCTTTTTATTGTAGTTATTTGCGCTTTTGACCAAAAAAAAAATTAATTTTTTTTTTATAATTCAATTTACTTCCTGAATTACCTTATCTAACTACAATTATGTCTTTTAACAACTATATGTGACTATAAGTAATGAACTAGTTCAATAATAATAACCGTAACAACAACAGCAACAACAGCAACAACAGTAACAATATAAAATAGCAAACAACAGCAAACAAGAGAATATGTACAATAAAAATGATACAGGCAAACAAATAAACAAATATATAGAAATGGACAATAAAAAAAAAAAACCTCATCACCTTCATCAAAAAAAAAAACAACAACAACAACAGAAAAATAAAAACTAATTCAAAATATTTCACGATCTAATCGCGTTTACAGGTTAATGACTCTTTTAGTATATCTTTGAATTGCAATCGATCACCTTGACTATACATATTTTTTTTTTTTTTTTTTATTTTTGTTTTCATTAAAATTATGACTTTTACGTACTACAACAACAACAGCAACAACAACAACAACAATATCTACAACAACAGGGAAAAATAACACAAAAAAAAAATTATACAGAATATACAAGAGAGGAGAACAACAGCAGCAGCAACAACAACAACAACAACAACAATAAAAGACAAATTAAATTGAAATTCAGAAAAGAAGAAAAAAAAAAATTTAAACAAAAAAAAAAAGATAGAAAAAAAAAATTCAAACTGAATAAATCTTTAGAATAAAAAAACGAAGAAGACGAAGAAAAAAATTCACAAAATGTTAAATTAATTTGTGATTAAAAATAAAAATGATGTCATTTATTTATTTATTTATTTGTTGTTGTTGTTGTATTTTTTTTGCACTTAAGCTGAGACTATTATAAAATACTACACTTCTTTGTTGTTTAGACTAAAAAAAAATTGAGTCAAAAAAAACAAAAAAATTTAAAAAAGAAACAAAACGTCATAAAAAAAAATTAATAAAAGAAAACAGCAAAAAAAAAAAAAAAATGTTTCAAATCGTCTGAAAACAAAATTTAAAATGTCATTTTTTAATTTTTGTTTTTTTTTATAATCACCAGACATTTTGTTCTCTAAGTGTGTGTGTGTGTGTGTGTGTGTTGAGTAATGACAGTTAATAGATCGATTGAACCGATTCCGTGTGACAATTAAATTGAATATTTAATTCCTTTCAAATTTACACAAAAAAAAAAATTCAAATTGGAATCTCCCCAATTTCTATTTATTTTTTTTCCGTCCATAATTCAACTTTACCAGACAAAAAAAAAATATTGCCAAATATGTAATAAAATAATTTTTATGTACCCATCTTACACCCTCTCTTACACCCCTCATACCCCTCATAAATATATGTACCACCTAAAATGTATATTTTTGTTATTTTTTCCTTTTTAATTTGTTCGAACAAAAAAACAACAACAACAACAACAACAAGAACAACAAAACAGAGTGATGAAGAAGAAGACAAAAAAGAAGAAGAAAAAAGACAAAAAGAATAAGAAGAAGAAGAAAAGGAATAAAAAAAAAAACGATTCCTTATTTATGTTTTATTCATTCAAAATTCAAATTAGAAAGAAATTTAATTCTTTTGTTTACTCTACAACAGAATTTTGTTTTAATAAATTTAATTAAAACAGAGAGAGAGAGAGAAAAAAAAAAGTAAAATATTCAATGATGATTTTTTTTGATGATCCACCTATCACTCTCTCACTCACTCCGTCATTTCTATTCGTATCCTTTTTCTCTTTTTTATTTTCTATTTATAAAAAAATTTCTGTTGGAAAAAGAAAAAAAGAAAATAAATCAAAAATTTTTGTTAAACAAAAAATGGCAACAACAACAACAACAAAATTAAATTCAACCAAAAAGAACGAGATCACAATTTTTTTATGCGAATTTTGTTTCCTTTGCATATGCGAATTTTATATAAAATTTTTGTTTGCTCTTCTTTCTTTTTCTTTCTTTTTTCCCAACTCTTCTTCAAGTTCATTTTTTTTTTTTTTTTTTTATTAATTTTTGTCTTCTTCCTCTTCATCTTCTTCTTCTTCATCTTCTTCTTCATCTTCATCATCATCATCATCTTCTTCTTACATTTTTTTTTTTTTATTAAATCCTTTCCATTTGAATTTGACATTTAAAGATGCGAACAAAAGAAAAAAAAAAAACTCAAACGAGAGTTTTTTGTTTTTGTTTTCTGGTTTTTTTTATTTTTTATTTTAATCACAAACCAAAAAAAAAAAAAAAAACTTAGAATTCATTTTTTCATTTTTTCATTTTCATTTTCATTCTTAAATTGCCAAAAACAAAAATTATCGTAATGAAAAGAAAAAGTGTTTCTTTGTTGTTGTTGTCGTTGTTGTTGTCGTTGTTGTCGTTGTTATAATTTTATTTTTAACTTTTTGCATTTTTTTTTTTATCGTCCATTTTTTTTTTCTTTCTTTTTTGGTTTATTCAATTTGTTTTGTTTTGTTTTGTTTTTGTTTTTTTCGTCTCTATACTAAAGGAATAGATGATGATGATGATGATGATGATGGTACAACATAAACATAAACTAACATTAGAATATAACGAAAATGTATTTTAAACATATAAGAAACAATAATAAACAAATGAAACAAACACGAAAGGAGAATTTTAAAAACAAAAAAAATAAAAAAATAATTTGTGAAAATTTTTTTTTTAAAAATCAAAAAAAAAAATTCTTTAATTTCTTTTGGCTAGCGTATTTTTTTTTTTCTTTTTGTTGCTGTTGCTGTTGTTGTTGTTGTTGTTGCTGTATTTCTTTCTGTTTCTTTTTCAGTTTTCATATATTTGTTGTTTTTTTGTTTGTTTCTTTTTTTTTTTTTTGAAAATTCTAAAAATAAAAATTTAAAAAAAAAAAAAACTAAGAATGAAAATTTTTGAGAAAAAAAAAAAAAAAAAACGGAAAAAAAAAAGAAATGATGAAAAAAAGCCAACACAAAAAACAAAAAAAAAAGACGAAAGAAAAGGAAAAGGAAAAGAAACACGCATTCTTTGATTTTATTAGGAAAAATAAACAAAACATATCATTTTTTTTTTCTTTCTCTTTCGTTCGTTTCTTTCTCCTTCGTTCGTTTCTTTATCGTTTGTTTTTTTGGTTCTTTTTGTTTGCGATCATCATAATTATGTATTGTTGTTGTTGGCAAAAATAAAGTCAGGGATGTTAAACAATCGAACATTGTGATTATCGATTGATGTAATTTTTAATGAATGCCAAAAATTAATGAAAATTAACCTACAAATATCATAATTAGTATTTACACAAACACACCAATACACCAATACACAAACACAATTATACATACGTTGTACGATTCCCGATTTTTACGCCCATTTTAATCTATACGCAAATCACGAGGCATCATAAACACGGGTCACGTAATTTAGTCACAAGCACATTTTTACATTAGAAATTCTTTTTTTTTATTGTTTAGAATTAAATATTATGTAAAAAATTTATCAACACACGCTAAAAATAAATAAAGAAAATGTTAGGGTGGTGATGGAGGGTTTGGTGTGTGAATAATGTTGAACGAAAGAAGAAAAAGAAAAAACATTGCACAAAAAAATTAAATAAAAAGCTTAACGGTGTAAATTGTATAAGTTGAATTAATTTGAGAAATCTATAAACGCTAAATTAACGAAAAGGATTAAAAACAATTTTTTTTTTCTGTAAATAGAATAAAATTATTTTCATTGTTTTTTTTTTTTTTTTTTTACTTTACTAAAAAATTATTTGTCTCAATTATAACGCGTGCGTGGGTTTTATATATTTTTACAAGATTTTAAATTTAAAGGTAAGTTCTCTTCAATATTAATAATAATAATAATAATAATCATTATAATTTTGTGCTTGCTAATTAATTAGGTCAATAAATTTATAATATAAGAAGAAGAAAAAAAAGGGTGAAAGAAAAAATTTTTACTTTAGAATTTAATAATAATTATTTTTGTTATAAAATACAAAATATTATGTTTATATATTTTATGTTAACTACAAATATATATTTTATGCTTAATATACATATTTTCCTTTAAACACACACACACACACACATACACAAACAAACATCTGTATATTTATACATTCATAAAATATTCCATATTGTATATTCCATACAGCATGATGTAAAGAAAAGAAAAAAAAGGACTCCTTTTTCCTTAGATATAAAATAAAATAAAATAAAATAATGTCGCTTTATGAAAGGTCATGGGGTTTCCTTCAATTATTATCAAATTTCTTAGGATATAGAAAATATATATATAGACATATAAGGGTACGTTTGTTGATAGTACATAAGAAAATATATACTTTTACACTATATAGGTACCTTCTTACGCACACACACACACACACACACATATACATACACATACATACACACACATTTATATAAATATTTGTTTTTCCTTTATTAAATCTATTTGGTCCCCAAACTTAAAAGTTTTTCTTTTTTTTATGTGTGCGTACATGTATACATACACGCCTACACAACACCCAAACCCACAATTTTATTTTTCACCCATCATCCGTATCCCAAAATTCGTTCCTGCCTTGAAAAATAGAAGAGTAAAAAAACAAAAAAAAATTGTATGTAGAATAAAATATTGAACGAACATTTTCGTTCTTCTACTTTTCCTCTTTTTTTTGTTACCATAAAAAATCAACAAAAGAGAAGAGAGCGCACATTCAACCACTTGTTGGTCATCTCTGCTCAACTCCTATTCTCACTCTCAATATATAAATTATTTTAGGCAATCGCAAAAAAAAAATAAAAAAATAGAGACGAGAGAAGAAAAAAATGTATATTTTTTTTTTTGTAGTCTTTAAAAATTCGCGAATGACGTCATCGTTTATAGTTAATGAATATACAACAAAAATTCACTTATATTTATACATATATAGATGTATGTGAAAATGTAATAGAATTTTTTAATCATATAAAATCTTTTCTTTTCTTTTTTTTTTGTGTCGTCTTCTAAAGTCTAAACTCTAAACTAATAATCAAAATTTTATTTGTTATTCATTATCATCAATTTTTTTTTTTTCGTTTTACGTGTACATCTTTGATGGCTACTGAACTCTTCTTATTATATTATAATTTGTGTTTCAGTGCTTTTTTTTTTTTTCGTTTTATTATAATTGAGTTGAGGTCTTTAGATTTTCTTCTTATTATTATTTTTTACTACAAAAAAGGCAGAGTAAATAACAAGCAATGTACTCGATGAACGAAGTCACAATCAAGTCACAAACGTTTTTTTTTTTTTAATACTTTATGTACTTAATGTCGTTTCGTTAAGTTTATGTTTATTACATACATACATCATGCAGGGAGTTTTAATCATAACGCTACGGGCATTTATATAAAAAAATTAAAAATCTTGGGAAAACCTCTAATTTTATATAATTGATTTTGACAAATTGTTTTAGAAATTCTTTTATACATTTAAAGGATATTTTTTCTCCTTATTTAATATTATGTTGTTCACACCTGATATTTACAAATACAACATTTTTCTGATTTTATATACAACACAATAAAAAAAAAAACAAAAACGATCGACAAATACATTCAAAACATAAAAATATTTATAAAATTTTAAACATAAGTTTGTATTGCACATAAACACAAACACTCAACACATTTAACACAAATGATCTCTTCTGAATGTATTAAATAGCAGTTTTATTTCTCTCTCTCTCTCTCTCTCTCTCTCTCTCTGACAAATGCATATAACTAAAACCTTTTTTTTGTTGTTCCTGTTGTGTTGGTTAAATAAAAAAACGAAGAAAGAATAAAAAAAAAAAAAACAAACACAAAAAAAGAGAAGAGAATTTATTCACATTTATATAAACAAGACAAGTTTTTTTTTTCTATTCATCCGCGATCCGCCGCCTGAGCCGACAAATCAGTCAGACTTTTTATTTCATGGTTGGTATACCGATTTTCAAACCCCGTCAAACATAATAATTTAATATAAATATTTTATTTTGTATTCAGTCGGTAACCGACAATCAGGCTGTGAACACGTGTTCCAGAATATTGTTGGATTATTTCCCGCGACTATTTTTTAAAAGTTTTTTATTTTTATTTTATTAAGAGAAAAAAAAAAATTAAATTAAAGAAATTTTTGAAAAAAACAAAAAAAACCACAAGTTTTTTTAAATCGTGAAATAAATAAATAAATTAATTATTTTTTAATAAAACCAAAAGTGTTTATTTTTTCTTTCTTCAACGTTTCTTAGTTGGAAGAAAATCAAAAAAGAAAAGAAAAAAAAAAATTGAATTTGAATTTGAATTGAAATATTAAAAAAGAAAAATAAATAAATAGAATTTAGTAAAAGAAAAAGTGATAAATTGATAAAAAAAAAAATCAACAGAAAAAATTGTCCAAAAAAAGTGATTTTGATTTTTTTTTGTTTTAAAGAAAAATAAAATAAAGAATAAAAATTTTCTTGTGATAATTATTAATAAAATTGAAAAATTGTGACAAAAAAAAAAAATAATAAAAGAATCAAAAAGTAAATAATTAAAGATACAAAAAAAAAGCAACAACAAAAACTCCAGTATTTCCATTTTTAAAAAGTGAAATTTTTTTTATATAAATTTTTTTTTTTCGTAGAGAAAATTAGTGAATAGAAAAGAAGAAGAAGAAGAAGAAGAAGTAGAAGTGAAAAAAATAATTATTTATTGAATTGGAATTGAATTATTCTCTCTCTCTCTCTCTCTCTCTCTCTCTCTCTCTCTGTCTATTAGTTTTTTTTTTCTTTCAATTTTTTGGCTGCTTTTTTTATAAATATTATTATTACTTATTAATGTTCTGTTATTTTTTTAGTGTGTGTGTATTCTCTCTCTTTGTGTGTGTGTATTATGTGCAAGTGATTTAAATCTCAGATCAAAAAAAAAAAACAAAACAAAACAAAACAAAACATAAAATTATAAACAGTCAGTCGTCAAGTGAACGGATTTATTTTTAGAATATTTTCTTCTTCATTTGTTTCTTTCATCGTTGTCTTCTTGATGTAAGTAAAAAAAAAAATAATTCTTTATTTATTCATTAATTGTAATTTATAGTAAATTTTTTAAATAAATACTTTAATATGATGGATTTCACACAACAATAATTTTTAAGTGGCATTTTAGTTAAGGCCAAAACTTAAAATTGTTTTAATTTCTGACAAATGTCACAAGATATGTATAGAGAGAACAATTTTTTAAATGGATCCACCATTTGTTGAGATCCTTTATTCATCGGCTTTTTGTTTTTGTCTTATAAAATGGACTCTGATGAAATTGTTATAAAAAAAAATCTTACAGAGATTTTATTTCACTGGATTAATTAATTATTAACAAATTATAGCGTTACTAAAGAAAGATTTTGTAACAAAAAAAAAAAAAGAAAGAAAGAAAGAAAACAACACACATACGTTTCCACTTAAATTTACTCTTGAATCTTAAAAACTTGACTTGAATTATTCTTTTTTTTTTTATGAATGTAAATTTTTTTTTTTGTTTATTTTACAAAAAATAAAAATAAAAAGTGAATTTGGTCGAGTGGACTTTGGAGTTGCTAAAGTTTTGTGTATTGTTCAACACTTTTTACATTTTTTTTTGTGTATTCCGTCAATAATAATTAATTAATTGGTTTGTCTCTTTCTTTCTAGAACTAGATTCTTGATCTTTACTTATTCTAATTGTTAAAATTTAATTCTATATTTTCTAAAACTAAATTTTGCTAATAAAAATCAACAATTTTAGAATAATTTTCATTGTTGGGGGAAAGGAGATGAGAAACAAACGAATAATTTTGTTCGTGTCTTTCAATTTTTTCTTTTTTTTTTTGTTACCAAAATAAATCGTCAAAACTCACAAAAATTCAAATAAAAAAAAATAAAAAAAAATTGAGAATGGAAGAAAAAAAAAAGAATCAAAAAAAAATTCCACAATACTCGTTCCGTACACGAGAATCCTCTATGGTCGATTTTTGAATCTTGGTTTTTTTTTTGTTTATTCAATTTTTCTCTTCTCCTCTTTTTTTTTTTGAGAAGATTAATAAACACAGAACCTGTTTTGAACTGAAGTCAGAGTGAACATGAACACACACACACACACACTCATATGGGTTTGCATACACACCTTATTATTTTATTTTAGTGTGTATTAAATCGCAACAACAACAATCCAAAAATTTATAATAAAATTGTATAATCAACTTTTTTGAATTGTGACGAGGAAAATTAAGAAACAAAAAATATTATTTTTTTTATTTTGACGAGACTCCGAAGTGGAGACTGGAGACACATACATCATTCAAAAGTTCCCCCACAATTTTTTTTTATCCAACAAACAGCAATACAACATTAACGTCCTACACAAAAAAAAACAAAAACAAAACAATAACCGCATTCAATAAAAAAAAAACGCCATTTTGTTCTTATTTTTCCTTTGAAATAAAAAAAAATAATAAAAATTGTGACATTTTTTTGTTGTTAATCAAAATATTTTCAATTCGAACCAAAATCTAAACGAACAAAAACAAGAACAACAACAACAACTTATTATTTGAAAACAAATGAAAAAAATTCTTTTCATCTTGTTATAATTTTTTCGATGATGATAAACAAATGATAATTCTTTGTCGAAAAATATAACAGAATTACACACATACAGATGCACACACCCATCATATGATTTTTTTAATAGAACAAAACAGCAGCATACTTATTATAGTGAAGAAGAGTATGGCCGTAGTGACCAGTATTTTTTTATTATCTGGTATAATAAAATTTTAAATGAATTTTCCAAGACTTTTTACCAGACAAGATCCAAGTATACCGATCGTGTAGCTAAAAACAAAAGTTAAGCGCATACAGTAAAAAGCTCTCTTAATAGAACCAACTATTTTGACAGTTAGATGTAGTTTGATTTTAGACAACAAGTGGTACGATTATACATTGTTGTTCTATCATAATAATTGTGAGCCTAATAATGGTATGGTCCAATTACATAGGTCCATTTGTAGGAGTTTTATTACACAAGTTTTACTCTGAATCTAAATTCTAAATTGTAGTTAAAATTATACATAATTAATTATAGAATTCAATTAAATTGCTTATAACAATGAACTATTAATTATCGTGATAATAATAATCCAATTTCATTCCCCACCTCCTCGTCTTACTATTAAAAATTAACTACATAGGCATATACTTATTTTACAAAATAGCAAAATTAATCATTTGAATTTTTTTTGTATTTCTTAATCCATACGTTTATTTTCCAAGAATAAAACTAATAAATACACCCACACACACACACATATACATACAACGTAAAAATACATTTTTATTTTATACTTTTAATTGCAATCAAATCGAAAATACCACAAAGTGTAATAATTATTCTACTCTCTATACTAAGTCGTGTTCTGATATTAAATTACCGTAATTTTATTCGTATTGTTACTATTGTTTGTTGTTGTTTTTGTTGTATACTTATTTAGATACAAAATTTATTTATAAATTCTAATTGTTTTTTGTGTATGCATTTTATTTTTATTACAACAATTACAGTTTTTTTTATTTATTTATTTAATTATTCAAATTAAATCGGAACAAAAAAAATAATAATAATTTGTAATTGTTGTAATACAATTTAACTTAGTTTTATTGTAAAAAAAAAAAAATAAAATAAAAAAAAATAATCTTATATTCAATTGTTTTGTTCAACTTCATTCAAGTTTACAACAAAACAGAAACAACAACAACAATCACAACAAAAATAACAAACTGTGTTTCAGAGAGATAATTAATTGTAAAAAAAAAAACAGAAAAAAAAACAAAATTAAAGATAAAAAAAAATTCATTTTTTTATTTGTGTTTTTATTAAAATAAATACAATATTTTATCCCAGTTATCACCAACCACCCTCCCAACCCATCCTCATCCGTCTCTTTTTGTGGTCTGTGCCAATGAATAATAGTGTGATTCTCTCACTCTAAACCACTCTCTTTCTCTTCCTCTTTTTCTTGTTAAATATTATCTTTTTGTTTTTCATTATAAAATAACAATAAAATGTCATCATTTACGATAAGACACAACACAATATAGCGTAACTTTTATTTTATTTCTTTTTACAAAAAAAAAAGAAAATAAAAAAATAAAAATCATTAAGTCAAATGGCTTAAGAAATTTTTTTTAAGCCACTTACGTTCATCGTTCACTCTCTCTCTTTCTCTTTCTCTCTCACACCCGTTTGCTCATTTAACTTCTCTTCATTTTTCTTTGCTTGAATTATTTGATTTCTTGTTTATGTTTTTCTTGTTTTTTTTTTTTTTAACTTTCGATGAATTTTGTTGTTGTTGTTTTCAAACAGAATAAAAAAATGAATATGAAAGAGACATAAATCTACAATTTATCATTAATTCAGTAACAACAACAATTACAAAATCAACAAAAAGAAAACAAATATCCCCACATATGAACACACATAGACGCAAAAATGTATAAAAAGATAAACAACAACAACAAATACAACAACCGAAAGCAGTGAAGCACTTATTTATATATTTAAACATTATAATTCTTGTTCTCTAATAGAGATGGCCTTGCCATCGACCCACGGCCATTCGTAATTTTTGTTTTTTTTTTTTCTCTTATTATGATGATGATTCCTGAACATGATGAAAATGATACAAAACTCTTCTTGTTTTTGTTTGAAAAAATTTTTAATTTGTTGTTTTTTTTTTTTTTTTGCTATGAAGTTTTTCATGTTATTTATTTATTTATTTGTTTAAAAAAAAAATTAATAATAATTTTGTCTTTTTCGAGTTTTTCTGGTTTGTTTTTTTTTTGTTGTTACTGTTATAAAATGACTCTTTTAAATATTTAAAGATAATGAAAAAAGATAAAATGAAAATGACTAAAAAAAAAATATTTACGCACAAACACACATAATTATTGTACACAAACTCACATACACACACACAGTTAGTTAAAGGCACAACAGAAATTCATGTAGGTTGCATTTTTGTGGTGTTGTTTTTTTTTTTCAAACTTTTTTTTTGTCATTTTTTGTCTCAAGGGAAATGTTTATTACACTTCTCCTCCACCTCGTAGAAAGCGACACTGACCCAGTTATCGTTTTTGTTGTTGTTGTAATTATCGAACAAAAAATATGATTTTTCTCACCTCATCATTCCCGCAATAATCCAATATTTTTTTTTCCCATTAGGAAGGTAAAGTAAAATAAGACTTACATTTAGTGACGTCATTGTGCCAGTACATATTTAATGGGAAAAAAATGAATAAATAAAAATGTGCCTTATCTCTTGACTTGATTATAAAATGTCTATTTCTGTAATAAAAATTCATTCTCTCATATTGCCATTTTCTGTTTTGTTGTTTTTGTGTTTTTGTGTTTTTTTTTTAAATAGAAAAAAACGGAATATAAAATTGAAAAAAAAACAGCAAAAAAATTTAATTGAATGTACAGATACAGTTTTTCTCGTGTTGCTTCTTTCTTTGTGTTCAATTTTGTTATTTAGGATTTTTTTTTTCTTTTGATAAAAATGAAATTTTTTATTTATTTATTTTATGATTCGTCCAGTTACCATAAAGCCATAAATCATAAAGTTTGTTTGAAGAAATTCCAGAAGAAATACAAAAGTTCATTTTCATTGAATGAATGAATTTTCTCGCATGCTGTTTTTTACGTTAACACGGATGCTTTTTTTTTGAACAACTTTTTTTCGATTTGTTTTAATTAAGGAAACGGACAATTTCAAATTTGATCCTAAATTACGTTGGTGTAGAAATATTTAAGTTTTTTATTTTTGTGTTTTGACATTTAAGATTTTCTTCCATTTCTTAAAATAAAATAAAATTAAAAAACGTTGGAACAAAATGCCAAAGAATCATTACGAAGGAGGCGATTGTAATTATTTGGACATTGTTAATTTTAGGTTTCAGTTACTGCAATAATGTACGTATAATACTGTCATCCACAATTCCACATACACACACGCATTTTGAATTTAAGAAAGTTTAGTCCATTGTCAGTCTAGATAACGTAATGTAAAATAAAGAGAGTGAGAAAGATAAAGATAATCATTTATTTAAGTCACAATTAAAATACAGTTAAAAAAAATGTCCATTTTGAGAAAAATGAAGGCAACCAAATAGACAGAAACATACACACACGCACACATAGACATATCCCTGTCGTCAAGAAACAAAAAAAAAAATGTATACATAATGAAATAAAATTGCCGGTTATCGGAATCGAAATGGTGGGACAAAATATTAATAAAATAATATTTGAATAGAAAGAAATGAAAACAAAAAATGGACGCAAATGTAAATATTTACTTTAATCAAAATAAGAGAGAGAGTGAAAGAGCGAGAAAAAAACAACAGAAATGCTAACTAGAAAGAAAATAAAATTAAAACATTCTTTTGTACAAATATCCAAACAAATGTGTGTGTACATATGTATGCGTGTGTGTGTGTGTGTTTAGTCTATTTTTGTTGAAATTATTATTTTATTAATATCAATTAATTAAAATAACAAAAATTTGTTTTAATAATTTGCCTTTTTTTTTTTGTATCAGATAAAAAATATAAAACAATTTAAAAATAACTATGACACCCCCTATAGCCTATACTCTGTCTAATTATTCTTCATCTTCTTCTTCTTCTTTTTTTTTGTTTTAATCGTTTTGATTCTTCTGCTTCTTCTTCTTCTTCCTCATATCAGCAAAATACAAAAAGAATAATAAAACAACAACAGATAAAGTCGCATTGTAACAAAATATTTGTAGTTGAAAATTATATTTTTGTTTTTAACTTTGAAGAGAAACTTAGTTTTTTTTTTGTTGTTGTTAATTTTAAAACGACCTTGACCATTTTTATTTAATTGTTGCTCATTGTTTCTTATTGGGTGATGATGGTGACGTATCAAATGATTGAAAAGACAGAAACAGAGTGTGTGTATGTATGTAGGCAGAGTGTATGTTTACAGGATCAGCAAAAAAATATTCGAATATACATAATTTTAATAACAACAACAAGAATAATCAAATAATTTCCAATCGATTTTCGTTCGTAAAACTTAATATTTAATATTCCTCACTCCACGAATGTGTGTTTTGTATTTCTATTTCTTCTTATTTTCTCAGTCTTCTAATATTATATTTTTAGTCTTATCTAAATGACACGAGCCATACACACACACACACACACTTATTACACACGTACATATATATGTAGGCAAACAAAATTACAAAATACATAATATTAGAATAAGAGACAAACCTACCAAAACAAACAATACAGAGGCATTAATAACAAAAAAATAATATGCAAATGGCGAATTTATCGGCGACGACCACAAAGATTAATTCCTTAGAAATTTATTTTTGTTATTTATTTATTTATTTAATTTTGTAATAAAAAGTTTTTATTGAGAAAAAATTCGAATATTGCATTGGAACAAAATATTTTTTATTTGTTTTTTTTTTTTCTTTTTTTATGAAACTTTTTCATTTTGATTTATCTTCATTTTTGGTTGTTGTTGTTGTTGTTCTTTTTTATCGACATAAATTTTACAAAATATAATGAAAACTCAATATTTCGACCACTACTAACTGTGATAATTTTGGTTTGATATAAATTGGGGATTAACCAGTAATTAATTATTTAAATAAATTTAAATACAAATTGAAACTGATTTTTTTTTTAATCGCAACTGTCTGAACATTTTTTTAATAAATTTGCAAAATATCAAAATTATTCATTTTTTCCTGCTCTGCGTGTTGTATTGCCTTTTGACCCTTACTATAAGTTTCATGAATTTTTTTAAGTTTCATCTGCTAACAGTATGAGCGAGAAATCAGAATACTTAGAAGAAAAAAGAAATTTATGAGTTGAATAGACAAAAAAAAAAAAAATCTGTATCCTAAATTATGATTCATAAAAAAATTCAATTTATTAACGATTTTTATTAGACAGGTTCATTGTACCAGATTCTTACAAAATCTAAATGGTCACAATTAAAGGTTTTATTTGTAATTTTACCGCTTAATCTACTATAATACTTAATAATTGATTATGATGATTAATTTATTACATTTTATTAAAGTTTAATCACAATTAAATTAAAAAAATATTTACGTTGTTTATTGGATTCGATTGTGTGAATTTATGAAGTAACATTTTGTTTTTATTTGTAACAACAATAACAAGTGAGTACATAAATAAGCGAAGAAAAAAAAAAAAACAAAAAGAAAAAAAAAAGAGCAACAAGCAAATAAAGATTACCGATTCTGATTACACCATCAGGGATTTCTAAGAAATTGCGCTGCTACCTCATAGTACACGGTCATTGTCTTTTCTGCGGTTTGTTTTTTTCTGTTGTTCATTCTTTTTTTTTATTTATTCATTATTTTTTTAGCTCCAGTGAAAGCGAATTAAATGATTAGTTGAGGTACATACTGAAATATACTCATCGTTGTTTCTTTCAATTTCAAAAGCAAAAAAAAAAAAATTATTCCTTCACTTTGATTGTCCTTTATTTTAATTGTTTTAGTTTTTTTTATCAATTCATTAATCCTTCCCACTGCCCCCTACCCTCTTTATACTCTAACATTGAACCGATAAACATAAAAAAAAAAAAACAATTTATTAGAGAAAATTATGAACAAGTGACACAACAAGAGGAAGCAATAAATAAAAATCACTTTTTATTAAATAATTTGTCCACGCGCGTGCAGGGCACAAGCGGGCACAAGTCTTCAATTTCCATGTAAAAAAAAAGAAGACCCGAATAACAGAAATAAAATATTTTTAATAAAATTAATTAAGAAATCGAAAGGAATTTCATTGAAGTGTTTCTGATGAAACGCGTATCAGAAATAAGTTTGTAGTTAATTTTTTTTTTTTTTTGTTAAGAAAAATTCCAATGAAAATTTATTAAAAATTTGTTAACAATTGTGACGTCATACAACTAATAGAAATATAAAACAAAAAAAAAAACTTGTTGTAATGAATTTATAATTTTTGTTTCGTTTGGATTCTCCTTAATTTTTGAACAATAATTAAACATCGTCAATAAATTTTATTTTATTCTTTATTTTTTTTTTTTTTTTTTGAATTAAGAACAATTAAAAATTTGTAAAGAAAATTTACTTTTATTGTAAAAATTTTTGTTTTACCGGAGAGACATAGTAATTATTTTTTTTTTCATTTTCATAATTAGGTATTTTTCTTTTGTTAAATGAAAACCTGTTTATAACTTTTTATTATTGCACTAAATAAACTGAATTTCTTTCCGTTCGTCCCCCTCCTCCTTTCAGTCTTTTATTTTCTTACAAACGCCTTCGTTTTTCTTAAATTCAAAATCGTCATTAAAAGGGTCATTATTTTTCCCATTTTCTAAAACTAAATAATGCCGTAATTAATATTTCCTTTTAAAGAAATACAAAGAGAAAAAAGAATAGAATTTTTATGATGAACAAAAAAAAAGTGCAATAAAATTTTTTGGGTTTTGCCGTCATCTCCTATTTTTTTTTTCTTTAATTTTTTCTTTTGTTTTGTTCTTGTTTCTCTTTTGTGTTTATTTGTTGCTCTTTTTTGTTTCTTTTAATAAAAGATTTCACTACTAATGAGGGGATACAATTAATAAAAGAATAACGGTACATTCAAAGGGCGTTTCTTTTCATAAAAATCAACTTTAATTTAATTTTAATAAATTTTCCATTTTATTATTTTTAATTGCAGGATCAAACTGAAATATTTAACTTTTGTTTGATTTTTGTATTTATTGTTTTTTTGTAGGTCCTACAAAATATCAGATTATTTCTACAGAAATCTATGTTCCAAACCATTTGTGTTAATTCTAGTGAACTGATTTTATAATTATCGTGAATTTTCTGTATCTATAAATTGTAGCCGGTATGATTTTATCTAACTTTATATGCATACGTAGGTACATATGTTAAGCTTTTTTTTTGTTGTTGTTGTTGTGTTTTCTGTTTATCAAATTAATAATCCTCCTCCTCCTTCTCCTTCACCGCACCACTCCTATGTATTTATTCACGCCATACACACACTGATAAGTATTCCATTTGTATACATTTTTTTTATTTTATAATGAAAAATAATTTTTTATTTATAAAAATAAAGACGAGATATGACTACGTGACAATTTTACTACTAAACGTAAAAAAATACAACAACAACAACAACAACAGAACAACAAAATATTAAAAAAAAATATTTATATAAAAACCGCAATAAACCAAAAAAAAAAAAAAAAAAATCTTATCACAGAATATTTATTTGTTGTAAAAAAGAAAAAAAAAATAAAACATTTTATAAATAAAAATGTGTGTGTGTGTGTGTTTCCACTCTTCTTATCTCACTCTTTTTTTTTTTTTTTTATTCTGAGAAAATTATTTAATTTAATAAGTAGAAAAAAAAAATAGAATAAAAAGAGGAAAAATAATAAAAACAACAACAACCAACAGCAGCAGCAGCAGGAACAACAACAAAAATAAAAACTAGAAATATCTACAAACTTTAGAAAATTTGAATGAGTGAACTTTATGAATATTTTTTATTTGAAAAGAAAGAAACAGAGAAAAAATATATCAGTAGGTGTGTGTGTGTGTGTGTGTGTGTGTTTGCGAGAGGGTGGTGAGACGGGGGAGGTGTAACAGATTATTATTTAATAAATACAAAAAATACTGATTAATGTGGAATTTATATTAAATGAATTATTCTGCAACAATAATAAAATGAAGAAGAAGAAGAAATATATGGAATGTGGACGTGATTTAAGTCCCGTCCTCTTCTATTAAACATCAACTCATCTCATAATAATTCTCAATTTTTTTTTTACTTCATTATTTTTAATGTTAATTATTTTTTACTTGTTTTATCTATCATTGTTTATCTTTATTCTTATCTCTTTCTCTCTCTCCCTCTCTCTCTCTCTCTCTCTCTCTTCAACTATCTCACTTTTACTGTTATCAAAAATAAAATAATAGAATGAGAGTAATTTCAATTTGTAAATTAATTCAAGTAGAAACAAAGAATAAGTACAATAGGCACAAGACAAGAGTGAAGGGGGAAGAAGGAATTAAATTTGTTTCTATTTTTTTTTTTTTATTTGTTGAAACATCAAAAGCATAACAACAATAACAATTACATTTAAATGATAAGAAAAATAAAAATAAAGAAATCAGTCGATAGAGACAGTTTGGCATCATCGCGGTTTTACTTTATTTTTTTTTTGTTCATTTTTTCTTGTTCTTAAAATATTTTTTTTCATTTATTTTAAACTCTCTTCTTCTTCTTCTTCTTTTTTTTAATCTTTTGCAATACGTAATTTTCTTTTTCATTTTTATTCTATAAGTACGTTTTTTTTTGGTTAGTTTCGTTATTTTCTTCTTCTATTCTCACTCTGTCTCTTTCTCTCTTTCTAAAATTATAACTTTATAAATTATTATGTACGAAACAATTGAATTAATGCATACACGCACGGACATTTACAAAACACGAAGAAAACGCACACGCACACACACAGTGCAAAAACTTGGGCAAAAAAAAAAAAATTCTGTTAAATAAAAAAAAAAGGGCAAATGCATGCGAGTTGTGAAAATCATATAAGGAGGAAAAAAAAACAATAACGGTTGGAGGTCATTGAACTTTATTACGCATAAAAAATACGCCATTTTTTATTTTGTTTGATTTTTGTTGTAAATTTGTAGTTTTTGTAAAAATAAAACAAAAATTTATTCAATTAAATATTTTTGTCATTGAAAAGCGGAAAAATAGAATGGACCCGATCCAACGCAATCCAAAATAGATTTCATTCTCGTTCCTAAATAACTTTTTCATTCGTTATTTCGTGAAGTTTCGCGCTTGAAATACAACAACAAGAAAGAAAAAAAAAAAGTCAAAATAGAAGAAGAAGAAAAATATTTTAATTATGCATTAAAAAAATAAGAAGAAGAAGAAAAAGAGGAATTTCTGTCTGGGTCTTTCGTTCATTTTTATTAAAAACAATTGTACTTACCTTCCTATATTATTCCTATTCTTACTACAAACAATCTACACACACACACACACACACACACAGACACGATTTTCTTTCTGAGTTTTTCCTTTTTTTTTTATTTGTTGAAAAATGAAAAAAAAAAAAAACTAATAAGAAAAATTTTTCTCTTTCTAAAAATAAAAAATGTTTTTCCACTTTTTTCTGTAAAAAAAAAAATATTTTCTGATTGAAATTTTTTTGATGAAAACAAAAAAAAAAAAGAAAAACAAAAACAAAAATTCTTGAAGATCAAAAAAAAAAAAAAACGTCACTTTGAACGGAGAAGATTCGCGGCGGAAAATTCAAATAAAAAATAGAATTATTTTTTTTTTTTTAAATTTTAGAAAAAAAAAATATAAAGAAGAAGAAGAAGAAAAGAGAATTTGTAAAAGTCATAAAAAAAAAAACAAAACATGATTATTATGAATTCCCAACTTAATAATAATAAATTCTTTTTCTTTATGGATGGCATCCAGATGAACTCTTTCAGTTTTAGTTCAACTCAAACTAAACACACAGATAATAAACTATTCTTAAAAAACTATAAAAAAAAAACAAAAACAAAACAAAACACAAAAAAAAAGTGGTGTGACGGAATAAGCGGAAGAGAGAGGGGAGGTTGGTGAAAAATAGAAATATAAAAAAAAAATGAAAAGAAAAGAAAAGAAAAGAAAACAAAACAAGAAAGAAAAATTGAAAATAGAAAAATAAATGAAAAACATTTTATATTTAGTGTTAATTGATGTTATGCCAACTCTAAGTTATATATTTTTATATTTACGCCGCTTACGTTCACGATGGGCCTTTTTATTGTTGTTGTGGTTGTTGTTGTTGCTGTTTGTTTTTATTTTAAATTTGGTTTTTTTTTTTTTCTTATTTTCAAACAATTTTTCTCTCAAGAAATAAAATAAAAAATAAAAAAAATAAGAAACAAAAAAACGATGAGGAGAGAATGACAACTGAACGAATCACAAAAACAAAAACAAAAACAAAACAAAAATGTTTTTTTGTAACAGAAGCAACCCAGTATTAATGGCGACAAGAGAGAAAAAATTTTTCAGAATTTGTAACAAAATTTTTTTGTTTTTTGTTTTTTTTTTTTTTTGTGTTTTGTAGTAAAATAAAAAAAAATAGAAAAACAAAAACAATTAATGTGAATTTTAAAAATAAAAATATAAAAAGGTAGTGAGAGAGGAGTTTCTATAAATAATTCCTTTAAAATATCATTTCGCAAATAATTAAGAATCGCGTAAAATGTGTTTTTAAAAATAGAAGTAAAACGAAAAAAAAAAAAAAAACAAACAAAATCTGTCTAATTGAATCTCAGATAATCTGATCAAATTCTAAATTTAATCGTTAAATTCATTGAAAGTTTTGTTATAACTTTTTTTTTTCGCAAAAAAGGAATTTAGTCTAATTGGACTATTCGCCTAATTGGATTAGGTACATATCATTTGATGATTGCAGTTGGTCCTATTAAACAGGTTTTTACAGTAGTCTAGAAAAATAGTAATCGCTACGACATTGCTTTTTATGAATTCAATAATAAAAAATTTTATAATAAAAAGAAGAAAGAAATATTTAAAAAAATAAATACCACAAAACGACCAAATTGGAGTAACAAAAAAAAAAAAAAGACTCACAAGAATCATACAAAAATCACAAGAATCACAAAGATTTATTTCGTATAAAATCAACATTCATACACACACACACACACATTCAGATGTTTTATTATTCAATTCATACAAAATTTACACATACAATGGTGATTTTTTACAGACAATGAATAATTGCCTTGTCTCTCTCTCTCTCGCTCTCGCTCTTTCTCTATGCTGTACTATTTAAAATTTTACTATTAAATTTGTAAAAATTAGAATAGGAAAACCGAGAAAGAAAAAGAAGAAGAAGAAGAGAAAAGAAAAGATCATCAGATACATCGCATTTACTAAATACTAAAAAATACTTAAAAATAAACCAGAAGAAAGATATTTTTAGTTTTGAAGAGAAAACAAAACAATTTTTCTTAAATAAATGTCAGATTGTGAAGACAGAGGAAACAAGAGAGAGGAAAATAAGGAAAAATAAAATTATTTGATTTTTAAAATTTTTTTTTATCTATTTTTAAATAATTTATAAGAAAATTATACACACACACACATACACACACACACATACACACATGTTATTCAGGAGGTGATCCATAATTTAAATAAACGAGACGAGACATAAGACAAGATTTTTTTTTTACTCTAACTTTTTATAATTTTTGAATTGAGAAAAAAAAAACATCAAACAACAACAAAAATACAAATTTTGAAATGAAGCCAAAAGGAAAATTGAAAAGAATTTACATGGATCACTAAAATCATCATCATCATCATCATCGTGTGATCATCATCTTTAACAAATCAAAATAATTGAAAGTTTAAATATTCATTTTACACACAAAGTGTTTTAAGTGGAAGAGGAAGATGAAGAAAATCTGTTTAAAAAAAATTAAATAACAAATTTTTTATGTTTTTTTAATTTCAATTTTTCTTGTTTTTTTTTTTCCTCCCACACTCTTTTCATCTCTAATCTCATCACTTAATAATAAATGATCAGTTTAATTGTA
Organism: Pedicia rivosa; assembly: GCA_963082725.1. NCBI lineage: Eukaryota > Metazoa > Arthropoda > Insecta > Diptera > Pediciidae > Pedicia > Pedicia rivosa. The sequence goes on along the minus strand of OY720151.1, from coordinate 3,147,920 downwards.
TTGATAGAAAAATGTTCCTCTTGTTTTCCACCAATGTTTTTTTTTTACATCTTGTTGTTGCTTATACTTGGCTTATCCTTGTCATGTCGAATGTCATCTGTTCTTTTTTTATGTTCTGGCTCCTGGACTGGCTGGGCATTAAAAATTGTTTTGGTGTGATTTTTATTTTTATAATTTCAGAAAGGAGGAGAAAATGTTTCTTTTGTACTTTTTTTTCCGTAAACGAAATATCCTTTCCACTTTAAAAGAGATCGAGAGTAAAATCTAAACGTCAATAAAATGTCGATAAAGAAGTTCTTTTTCCAATTTTCTTATTAGAATTTAATTTTTGTTCTTCTTTTTTTTTTTGTATCCTTTTGGACTTAACTAATGCCCTATTTTTTCAGGTGACGTAATTTCCCATTTATTTTTTTCACTTTTTTTGTTTTCCTTTTCTTCAAAAGTATTGAAAATTGAAGGAAAAAAAAATCCAATTGGATTTGTGTAGAATATTTTTGTGTCCTTTTTCTTTCCTCTACTTTTTATTATTTTTTTTTTTTCACAAAGTCTGATTCGAACCAACAAAATAAACTTAGGAAAAAAAGTAAAACTCTCGATCACCTTTTCTATTTATATCCCTTATCCTCTCTACTCACAGTCTGCCTGCCTGTGTGTGTGTGTGTGTGTGTGTATGTGTGTAACTTGAAAATTTATTAGAATTTATCTCTGTGGAGAAAAAAGAAAGATAAAGATGAAGAGTATAAGAAAATCTTCACATCTCAAAAATAACCTTGAACATAAAACCTTTAAACTTTTTTTTTTCATGCCCTTTTTTCCTCCTTCATCATCTACATTTTTCTTTTCTCATCTGCTGTTGCTTTATTTTCCTTCTCTTTTCTATCCTTGTAATAATTTTCTTCTTTTACTTCTGCTGCTTTTTATATTCGAATTAAAGGAAGAGGAAGAACAAATGATGAGAAACATGAACGAAAATGGATAGAATGATGAAAGGAAAAGAGGAAGAAGGGAAAAAAGAAATAAAAAGAAAAATCAAATTATTTTTCTTTCTTGATAACATAAATTTGTGTATATTTTATATTTGAGTCAAAAAAAAAAAAAAAAGAAGCGAGTAAGTGGGGGATGAGTGGAAAGAAAAGCATTATTACAGAACTTTTTCTTTTTGTTGAAGGAACCTACACACAACACACACACACACACTCACACACACACTCACATACACACATTGACATTTATACGCACATTTTATTTTATTTTTTTTGCCTCTGCTTCTGTTGCTGCCTAGCTGCCTTTTACCTGACAATAAATACCTACAAAAAGAAAGAAGAACGAAACGAGAGCACAAAAAAAAAGGAAAGGAAAAGAAAAGAAAAGAAAAAAAAAACGGAAAATACGAAAAAGAAGAAGAAGAAGGAAATATGATTGATTCGTACACGCGCCGGAAAAAGAAAAAAAAAATAAAGAAAAAAGTTTATTAATAAAACACAAACAGAAAGAAAAAAAAAGTATAATATTTTTTTTTTCTTCTTCCTTCCATGAAAACAGAATATTTGTATTTGAGGAAAAAAAAAAAAGAACCTAAAAACAAAAACAAAAGCAAAAAAAAAAGAAAAAAGAAAAATTGTGAAGGAACAAAAATATGGAATGTAATCTGACTGTGCTGCAAACGTAAAAACGAAGAGAAGAAAAAAAAAAAAAAACAAACAACAGAAAAATATTGAATTGAACCAAGATGAATAAAATTTCCGATTTCAATTTAGTGTGTTCGTCTTTAAAATTGGTTGTTTCACTTATTACTTTTGTGGTTATTGTTGTTCTTTGTTTATTTTTTTGTTTGTCAAACGACAAAAACAAAAATAAAAACAATGAAAAAAAAAAAAAGAAGAACCTGGGACAAAATAAATTTAATTGTGTGTGGAGACGCCTGATATCTTTTGTACCTTATTTACATACTCCAATACAATTGTCTCTTTTCTTCTTCTTTTTTTTTTTTTTGCTTTTCTTTTCTCCTTTTTTTTTTTTATTTTGATTTTAGATTCTTATTATTTTTGTTGTTGTAGCATTTTTTGTTGACTTAATTTTATTTTTATTTTTTTCGTCATTAAAAAATTATGAAGTATCAACTCTTTTTGTTTGATTCTTGGAAGGCATTGAGGACAAACGCACACACACACACACATACTAATGTGCAAATACAAAATAACGCACATGCAATTTTTTTTTTTGTTTATTTCAATTCGTTTTTTTTTTTTTTTTATTTAAAGCAAACAACAACAATTCAGAAGAACAGTTTACAAATTTATTATCATTTTCTTAGAATGCTTTACAAACAATTTTAGAGTTAAAGAAAAAAAAACAGAAGAAAATGGAAGTGCGAAAGAATGACAGGGGAATGAAAGGGGTAATAAAAACTTAGTTAAATATTTAAGTATGGCACAATATTCATATACAAAGAATTAACTTAATATAAGATGCTAAGAAGAAGATTTTTTCTTCGTATTTATTTTTCATAGATTTTTGTTTTTATTTTTTATTTTTTTTTATTCACTTTTAACAGACATTCCGTCATTCTAGTATTTCGTAATGGAAAATGGAAAAACGGTAAAATAAATTTTTTTTTTACTATTTTATAAATTGACAAAAATTAACAAAAAGTTAAGTTTAATTTCAATTTGACAGTTCTAGTCTCTATTTAGAAAGTAAAATTTCCTTGCTTGTTATGACTAATTCTAAAAAATATGATAAGGATTTTTATAGAAGCAAATACGTCATCAACTGATTATTATCTTCTTGATATAAAATCATTCTTTACTGATTTCAACGATTTTAACAGGAAAGGAATTTCAAAAAAGGTTTCTTAGAATTTTAACAGATTTTCATAAAATTTCAATCCTACACATTATTCTGTTAATCTTTTTATTTCATCCATTCCTTTGGGAACATCTTCATCCTTTTTTGTGTATTTTGATTACATATTGTTAATTTTTCTATAAAATATTATGATGAGAGGTTAACAACCCTAAATTATAAATATAAGAGAGAGACAACAATATTGAAGAATATTATGAAGAAAATAATTTTTCTGAATTAGTTCAGCAAAATAATGATTCCGAGGATTGTGGTATTCAATCTTATTGTGTAATCTATGGAGACTGAATTTTACTAGTGTAATTATCCTAATCGTCATTAATTGACGAACGTAACAACAATCTTATACTTTATTCATTCAACATTTTTATTTTCTTAAAAGAAAAACAAATTTTCTTTTGTTTGTCTTTGCCTTTAACTGACTATAGATTTTTTTTTAATATTTTTCTATTTATAAAATAAAAAAAGAATGAAAGAAAGAGATTAATGGAGTTAAAATGAAGAAAATATAAATGAACGGAAAAGTTACAACAACAACAACAACAACAATAAGAACGTGTAGAAAAAAAATATGCACAACAAGACATATAACCAACAGTCAGTCAGTGTTAAGTTGAGAAGGACAAGGAAATTCTTTAAATCCCAGACAAAAAATAAAAACAAAATTTAAACATTTCTTGTTTTTTTGTTTTGTTTTTCTAAAGAGAAAATATTTTTCACATTTATAAATTTTATTTTGTTTTTCCACAACTACAAGACACGTTTTTAAGCAATAGAATGATGATGAGGCTCATTATATGTTATACTGGCGTCTGTTTTAAAATGTATGTATGTGTGTGTGTGTGTACGTACGTACATATTTTCACGTCATGTCGATTATACAAAGTCACGGATAACAACTTAAATGATGATGCACACTGATGGTTTAGTTTGAATCAGTAGGTAGTCAGTAGTCAATTTGTTTTTTATTTTTTTTCTTTATAGAAAAATCAAAAAAAAATAAAAACAGAAACAGAAAGTTATGTCAAAAAAAAAAGACTGTAAGAAAGAGACAGAAATAGTGAAAAATTCATAAATAATTTATTATTTATTTTTCTTGTCTCCAATTTTTATTTTATTTTGTTTTTTTTTTTTTTCTTTCTTATAAATGATTGAAAAGTTAATAATAGTTTGCACGTGCGTAATACAGCGCACACTCTCATTCATGTCTCCCCCTCAGGTCGCCATAGGTCTCAGGTCTCAGTCAGGTCTCTTGCTCGAATCACAAAAAAACAAAAAAAAAAACAAGTCATTGACTAAAAATTATTATTTTTTCTCTCTTTTTGAACCAACAAACCAACAAACTTATTGACTACTTTCATTTTATTTTATGATTATTGTATAAGAAAAATAATAAGAAGAAGAAATGGATAAAGTGGGAGACAGATAAAGTGGGTTTGATGGTTGTGTGGTAGAAGAAGAAGAAGAGGAGAAGTAGGAAAAATCGGAATAAAAGGAGAAGAGGAGAAATATACAAATAATAAATAAAATATGTCAGGAAAAACTCAGACAATAATTATTTATTCAAAATTATTCAGAACATTGGCTCGATTTGAACTGCCTGCTTTTTTCTTCTTCTTCTTCTTTTACGATTTTTTTATTTCTTTTTATTAGTTTTTTTTTCTCTTTTCTGTTTTTGTCATTTTTCTTTTTCAACAAGAACAAGAAGAAAAAAAAAATGTCACAAAATATTTTACGATAATTTTTTTTTATTTTCCTTCATTTTTTCGTTTTCGTTTTTTTTTTTTTTTTGATAGAAGAAAACAAAAAAAAATGTCAAAATAATAAATCAGAATTTTGAATAATTCTCTTATTGATGTTTTCTTTTTATCTTGTCTCTCTCGCGTATATTTTTCACGTTAGAAAAACAAAACTAAAACTAAAACACGATGAAAAATTGTAAATAAGCAAAAAAAAAAAAACAAAAACACAAAACAAAGAAAACAAATTTATTTCGGATAATTTTCATTTTACTTGTGTGAAGAAATGATGAAGGAAATAGATTCTCTTACAACAAAGAATAAACAAGCAAACAGAAAAAAGAAAAATAGAAATTATTGAAAAGAATGAAAAGAAAAAATGCGTTTACTATTTTTAAAAAGAATGAAAAAAAAAAAAAAAAACTTAAAATATTCCTTCATTCAACCTTCTTAATTCTTAAAATATCAAAAAACAGAAACAAAAACAGAAACAAAAACAAAAACAAAAAATAAAAATATGAAAATTTACAAATTTAAAGAAAGTCCCCCAAAACGTTTTCTCTTCTTCTTCATCTTCATCTTTTCTCTTCTCTTCTTTTTTTGTCTATAAATATAAATTCCTTTCTTAATTGTACCTACTTCTGTTGTAATTGTATATAAAATGTGGTGTCATTTTAGCATCGTTGCCAATTTCAAAAAAATACAATTTAATAATTGTCAAAAGTACACTTTGGTGTACTTGTTTCGTAAATATAATTTTGTAGTCAGTGTACTTTATTTTGATTTTACAAAAGCATCACTAATTTTGAACGGATAATTGACAATCAAATGTAGCCCGGTAGCCATACAATTTTTTTTTTATTTACTAAAAATTAAATTAGTTCTGTACAAAATTCATTAATTAAAACGATTCATTAATTAATTAGAGAAAGAGGTGTGTTTGGAATGAAAGTTATAGAAAAGTAAAAGGAAATGAAATTCATAAAACACTTTTTGTTGGTTTTCACCCTCAATTCTGTAAACGTTTTGTTTTTTATTTTATTTGTTTGCTGTGACATAATTTAAGGGGGGGGGGGGGGGTTGGGTTTTGCACAAGCTAAAATTACTTTTAATTAAGAAAATTTTATTTCATTCTTTTCTTACAATCAGAACCGTAAATTTTCTAGTATTAAATTTTGCTGATTATTCCAATCGAAAAGAGTCAATTGTCATTTTGTATCGAATGTTAAAAGAATTTATTGTCTTCATTTCTTAATTAAGAATTTATATTTTCTTTTGTATTGATTTTCTTTAAGAGAATTTATTGTTGTTTACGTTTTGGTTAATAAAAATCTAAACGTAAATTATAGTTTGGGTGTAACGTGATAATTTGGTATTAGAAAATAGCATTAAAATTTTACTATTGCGAATTAGAGAAATAAAAGTAAAATTTTATTTATAATCTCGCACCTTGCGTTATTTATGAAAAATGTTTAACTAAAAACTGCTGATTGTTAAATGATGATGATAATGATGCTGATGACGCTGATGATGATGTTGATGATGATGATGATGATGATGATGATGATGATGATGATGATGATGATGATGATGATGATGATGATGATGATGATGATGATGATGATGATGATGATGATGATGATGATGATGATGATGTTGACCCTATACCATACAATCCACATATCTCTCTTTCTCTTTCTTTTGTCTACTTTTCTTTGATTGTTTTGTTTTCAGTTTTTCTCTTCCACATTCCACATTTTTATATCGAAGTCATACAATTTTTTTTTACTTTTTAAAGAGATCGACGTTATAGAAAAAAAAAAATCCTACAAACAATTTTCTTCCTCTTCTTCTTCTTTCTCTTTTTTCTTTTGCTTGATTTTCGTTCGTGTTTTATTTATTTTGTTTTGTGTGTGTGTGTGTGTGTTTATTTTTTACACAAGCAAAAAAAAAAAGTGTAATAATCATCTCCTAAGAAGTGTGATTATTTTTAGAATCCGCACACAGCGTGAATTAAAATTGAAAGTAAAGTATTAGAGAAATTGAAAGAAATGAAAAGAAAAGGAAAAAGAAAATGAAAATGAACAAAAAAAAAAAAAAAAATCTTTTGAGCTCTTGCAAGAATCTAATTTTGACTTCTTTCTTTTTTTTTTGCTTCTATGAAAATAAACAAATGAAACGCGTTTTTTCATCTATGACGGAAGAAAAATCAAAGAAAAATAAAACAATTCTGTTTCATTTTTCTTTTCGTTTTTTTTTTATTAATTTATTTTACAAATAACATTTTTTTGTAATTATCAAGTGTTAGCGATCAGAAAATGAAGAGAGGAAAGAAGAAATTGAATTAAACAAAGAATGCAAATAAAAAAGGAAAAACCAATTTCCTGTAAATTTTTCTATTGCGTAATCGTCTGTGATTAATTTTGTTCGTTTTAGGGAAAATGACTGTACTGAGAAATTTGAATCTTAAGAGTTGGGGTTGAACGCATGATCCAGGATTCCTTCTTTTTCACTTCATTTTTCGCCGGTGATTGATGAAAACACGTTTTACCAAATACACAAAGAAAAATTACATTCATGAAAGTCTTTTTTTCCTAACAAAACTATTTTTTCTTACTTTTTGCTCCTATATGGAAAATATGTTTGTTGTTGCCTTTTGAATTTAGGGAAAGTTAACGTGTAGGTGTATATGTCCTGTGTCTATGTATGTATGTATGTGAATGCCTCTGGAATAATTCTAATAAAGAAAAGAATTTTCTTTTCGTCTTTCCTGTTCACTTAAATTTAATAAATGTGATTTAAGTTTATTTCTTTTGACCTTTCACCTTTTACAATTTTCATTTATATTGACTTTTATGACCAATAACTTATCTAATATCGGATATCCTTAAGTATTGCCCGATCAAATTAATTTAATTTAGAAACAAAAAAAAAAAAGAGATTCAAGTTTCTTTTCTTAAATGGGAAATTGTTTTTATTTCCGTTATGGGGTATACAGGGTTCAGTCCATGTTGCTGTGGAAATTTGAATCATCAGTTAAATAAATTAGGAGAAGAGAGGGAAGAGAAGAAACTGAAAAATTTAAATTTAAAAATATGGAATTTTTTTTCTTTTAATTTTTCCATAATTCGTTTTTGACTGATTATTTTATAAATCTTTGAATATCAGCCAATACTCATTCCTACTTCCGATAAATTCATAAGAAATTAAGTTTAAATTATATTTTTAATTGATTTTTCATTTCCTAAAATTTAACGAAATATTAATTTGCTTTAGTGGAAAAATGTAAAATTATAAATAAATTTCAACCATTTTGAATTTTTGTTCTTTCCTCTGGTTTTTTTTTTTATTCTTTTTCTTCTTCCTTTTGGTTTGTTTTTATTTTTATTTTTACATTTATTTGGAAAATAAAAAATATTTTCTTGCCTTTTCTTCTACTAACAGCAACGCCACCAACCAACATGAAAATCTAAACAAGGGAAAAGGAATAATTAATTAATTATTTATCTTTTCGTTTTTTTTTTGCTCAAAAGAAAAATAGAAAACAAAATTCAGAAAAAAAAGAAAAATTCTTTGAATTTTCTCCAAAATATATTTTATATTTTTTTCCGTCGATTAAATTAGCCCAGAAAATCAACATGAAATTGTTCTTTCTCTCTTCCTTTCTCATTCTCTCATTCTCTCCTTTTCATTTTTCTATTTCAACTTTGTTCGTTTGAAAATTTTTGTTTCTCCTTCCTAAAACACAAAAAAAAAATATACATAAATAAATTAATGTAATAAAGCCACGTGTGACCTTGACCCTTTCCTCATTTTCTTCTTGTTTTTTTTTTTTTTTGCTTTTCCCCTTTTCTCTTTTACTTACTTTTTCTTCTTCCTTTTTTTGTTTTATTTAGTTATTCTTTCTCTCTCCCTCTCATTTTATTATGTATAAATATTTATTCTAACTTCAAAAAATATAAGTATGTACTTGTGTGCGTGTGTGTGTGTGTTTGGATATATAAGGGGTGCGTGTTGCTATATATAGTCCATATCAATCTAAGATTCCAACCTAACCTATTCAACCTACAAACCAAAATCATCCTCTTACTTTTTCACAAAACCCCCCACTACAACTTCATACGAACAGAAAAAAAACCATTTTCACCAATTTTTCTTCTTATTTGGGTAGAATTTTGTTGATTGATATTTCAATACAGCAGCAGTAAAAAAAGGGCTTCTAAAGTGTGTAAGACACAAAAATAACATGCGTGTACAAACAACAACAACAACACAACGACATGAAAAACAAGAAGAAGAAAAAGTGGTGTTGTCGGGTGTTCCAGTTGACATAGTGAACGATAGAGGGAGATAGAGTGGATCAAAATGATCGAGGGTGAAAGAGAGAGGAGGTAATGGTTGCTATATATACGTCTGTGCCTTCGTGTTGTGTAATATGCTTCTATTTATATATGTGTGTGTGTTTACACGTTAAGGTTATATTCTATACCACCCCATTACTTTTCACCTCAACCCACTCTCTCTCTACTCATTTTTTAATGGTTACATTATTTTTCTTTATATCAAAAAACAAAACAAATACACAACAAAATGTTTTTGTTTTTCTTGTTGTTAATGTTATTGTTTTTCGATCATTTTTTGTTATATATTTTTTGTTGTTTTTTGCTTAAAAATAAACAATGAAAATAAATTACAAAATTTAATACATCAGGAGAGAAAACACAAGAAACCATTTGCATGCAACATGTTGCGTTACGTTTGCGTTATGTTTAAATTTTAAATCATACGTTACGTGTGTGTTCTATATGTTCTATGTATCTTCTGTTTCATCAAATCAAGATACCACACCCTCCTCACCCAATAATCTCATTCTTTACTTTAGTCTGTACTGAATAAAGACAAAAAAAAAAGTTATACGGGAATACATTTTTCGTACATAACCACACACATAGAGATACTCACAAAAAACATTCTTATTTGAAGTAACAACAACAATAAAGTTAACCTTTTTGAGCAATATTAGAAAGAAAGACAGAGACAATGTAATTTATGGGAAAGAGACAAAAATATTGATTTTTCTTTAATGGCACGTTCAAGTTAACCTCAAAATCAGCTGTTTTTTGTTCATTTTTTTTTTCCTTCATTCCCATTGAAATGTTGAATTAAACATGCACGTATCAAGGTTTTTCCAAAAAAAAAAAAAAAAACAAAAAGAATTTTCTCAAAAAAAAAAAACAAAGGTAAAGAGGAAAGAAAAACACAAACACAGAAAAAAAAAAGTTTCATTATTGGTTTTGACATTCAATGTGTGTGTATGTGCGTATGTGTGGCACCTGGAAAAAAAAAGAATTTACTTTGTGGATAAAAATGCTTCTAGATAAAAATGGACAAAATAAAAAAAAATTGATATGAAACCATTTTGATTTATTTTATACTCGTAAGAAGAGAGAGAGAGAGTGATATTGACAAGAAGAGAGATGCGAATTTATTGATTGAACATATTATGAAAAAATTGATATTTTTTTAACAAATAAAAAAAAAACAGTTTTTTTTATAGAAAAATTCAAATGAAAATTCATTTTTCAGTACGATTCGTGTCAAAATAATAATAAGAAGAAGAAGAAAAAAAAAATACGCGATATAATAAACAACAACAACAAAATACAGAAACATTGAATGTGAATTTTAACAATGGATTGAAAATGAAAAATGAAAGAAAACAGAAAAAGAGAAAAGAAAGAAAAAACTAAAAAAAAAAAAAAGAAGGAAAATTACATGAATCCACCCACAGCAATAGCATGAATGAACTTTTCACTAATAAAAGAGAAAAAAAATCAAACGAAAAAAAAAAAAACAGAAATGAAACAACCAGGCGTCTCCACATATACTGTTATCCTAGTAATTCAGCGGGTCAAAAGAAAAAAAAAAGTCTTCTATCTTCTATAGTTACACTACTCACTCACAAATACCATTAGACACACTAATACCATCAAAAATGTTAGTGTTGTGTATTTTATATTCATACATCTATCAGTCACTAATACTTTTAGACACTAGGACTAGAATTTTACTATTTTTCTTTTTTTTGTTGATTTTTATGAACATTTTTTAGACGATGAATTAAAAGAATTACTGACATTTATGTACTAGGGATTTATTTTAATCTATTTTCATTCTAATTTTTCCATATTTTCTTCTTTCTACTTTTTTAATTTTGATTTTTGGGGTTACGAATTAATTATTGTCCAAATTTAAAACCAAAAATAATATTTTACTATAAACAAAACAACTACAATAAACTGTATTTCTTTATCTAATTTTACTCAAAACAAATAAATAAAATTGAAAAAAAATTTATATACTTTTTTTTGCACACTTTTAGTTGTTTTGTAAATTTTTATAAAGATAGCAATAATTAACGTAGCAGTAATTAACGTAATTAGTCATTAGAATTTTTCGTTCAAGAAAAAGAAAAATAGAAGAAACGGAAAAATAATGGAAAAATAATAAAATAGCAAAAAGAAAAGAAAAAAAAAATAAATAAATAAAGGAAAAACCTTTCTATAAAAGCTATAAATATAGAAAATATAATATAAAAGTGCTCTCTCCTCCTCATCCTCTTCCTCGTTACCTCATTCACTCCAACCATGCAAGTTGAAGAGAAAGAGATTCGTTCGTTATTATGATATAGGTTGTTATAGCAACAAGAAAATATATAATAAACAGACACAGATACACATAACATATATACTACCACAATAACAATATATATATATATATAAAAATAAAATATAGAAAAGCGAAAACAAAAGAAAGAAAAGCGAAAAGTGAAAAATGTTTGATGAAAAACAACAATAACAATAATAAACAACAACTACATATAACAACAACAGTTATTCAATAGCTTTTACTTGGTTTTGGCATATAGAACACCACTACTAAGCAACAATAATAATAACAACAACAACAACAACAACAACAACAGCAACAACATCGAATGAACAAACGAAAATGTCAGAATCAGAAGAAAGAAAAAAAAAATAGAAGAGAAATTCAACAACGACGGCGACGACGACGACGACGACGACTACAATTACGACGAAGCAGATGACGATTACGACGATGACAATAACAACAACGATGACAGAGTAAAATGATGAAGACGGGGAAAACACAAAATAACATCCACTTTCTTCTTTTTCTTTTCACAATATATTCCTCTTCCTCATCTTTCAATCAGTGAAAGAGAAAGAGAGTACTGAGAATACAATTCTAAAATATATACAATAATCACCATCATCTACCACCACCATGATCATCATCAACAATCATCGTCGTCATCATCATCATCAGAAATATTCAAAGATAGAGAAAAAAAAATGGTGTAGGTGAAGAATCATCATCCGTTGCTGTTGTTACTACCGGGTGGATTCTATTCATATAACCAGCATTGCTATCTCTTTCTAACATTTATTTTAGCAAAATAAATTTTTCATTCTATATATTTTTTTCTTTCTTCCTCTTCTACTTCTGCTTCTTCTTCTCTTTTGTGCTGACAGTGATGGCGTTGTGATGTATATAAAGGAGTATGGTATGAGATGGGGGAAGTTTGGGTTTCCTTTAATAATGTGACATTTCAATAAATTTTGTTGTTTCCTTTTGTGTTTTCTTTGGTGTTTTCTTTTTCCTTCTTTTTGAGAGCTTTCAATTTTTCCGGGCATAAATCTTGTATTTTATATTCTGATGAAATAACCGACAGAAAAAGAAAACAAATTAAATGTTGTCCAATAATTTAAATTATTCTTTCATTAACACAAAATCAGAGTGACCAATTTTCTTTTAATTATATATTGTTGTCTCATTTTTTTTTTGTAAAAAGAAAATTAATTTTCTTTTCTTTCTTTGAACAAAAAAAAAAGAAAAAATTTTTTCACACGGATAAATTTCTCCCCCAGCTTCTATACTTTTTTTTTACCCCAAATATTGATTTTACGTATTCTCAAGGACAAAAATAAAACCTACACTCACACATTAATAATATTATACGCCCGAATGCCAGAGTCAGCAGTATTCTTTTTATATGTATAGAGTAGAGTAGTCAAGTCATAATAATTCCCTGTGTGTGTGTATGTTTGTGTTGTAAAGGATAGTCATACAGTCTACTCGCTACTCAGAAAAATGTTAACCAATTCTCAGTTGTTGTTTTTTTTTCACTTTTTACGAGAGTGTGTGTGTGTATATAAGCAAAAGAAAATTATAACAACAAAAAATGTACAAATAAATGGAAAGAAAATAGAAAGAGAAAGATCGATATGTACATAGAATGGGTAAATGAGACAAATAGATGAGAATACATAAAATAAGGAAAATTCTTAGGAATTTATTTTTGTAAAGAAGAAGAGGAAAAAAACGGATATTCATTCGAAAGAGGAAGGAAAAATAAGGGGGTTGTTATATGGGTTGTAAAAGAATGAAATTGGAAAGAGATGAAGTATTAGGTGAGGTAGTAATGATGACGCGTCATGTACACGTGGGTGGGTGTTAGTTTAAGTAAAAGTAAAATAATATAATTTAATTCTTATGAAAATGCTGGATAATATGGATTACAAATACACACAGCCATATATTGTTACTATAGTAGACGACGATAGTCGGCAACGACGAATACAGCTGGCTTTTTTTGCTACAGCAGCAGAGCTTTAACAAATTATATGGGCGTGGCAAAAACAATCTCTAACTAAAACTTTTAACATTTTGTTTTCCTTTTTTTTTCATACGCTTTCCCCATTTTTATTTTCTTTCCTTCAACATTTTCCTCTTATTTTTGTCTCTCATCATTTTTCCTCTCCTCTTATTTCATTTAGGTAAAGAGAAGGTAATTTGATGAAGACAAGGAAAATAGAATTTTCTTCCATTTTTTTTTCTTTATTTCTTCTTTCTTCAATCATTCACATGCATATTATATGATTTTGGAAAATCCTACCCTTAGGGTATTAACCTCATCCTAACCCCCTTAATACGTATTATATCTTATATTCACTCACTCAATTTGTCTTTCTCTTTCTGGATGAAACTTTAGAAGAAGAAAAAAAAAACATTAAATATTTAATAAATTGAAAGAAAAAAATAAACAGAATTTTGAAAATTTGTCAGAGAAAGCAGATTGATTTAGACAAAAAAAAAATTAAAGAAAATTTTTGTGTTTTAGTTTGTAAACATAATTTTTCTTTTTATTATCTTTAGTTTTTCTTAATTTATTTATTAATTAAAAATTAAAAAGCATATTTCCATTAATTTCCATTTTTTCTTGAAGAAAAAAATATATACTTGAGAAAATAAGATTAAACATGATGTGACACGATGCGACTTGGTCCACAATTAAAATAAAAATTTATAGAACCCGAAAACAACAATAACAACAAAATACAAAACGATCGTTTTTTTTTTATTATTTTTCTTATTCGATTTTCATTTCATTCCCCATCCAACTATCAATTTCTAAATCATTTCAATTCATTCCTTTACACACGCCAACCCTCAATATACACACCACCCATTAACTCATCCTTGTACTCTTTAATATAACACAAAACCAACCATCCAATTCAACCCCCCTCGCTATATACATTCACGTATTCTACACGCACCCATCCTCATACTTTATATTTATTCTTTTACAATTTTTACAAGCGTACAAACAAAAAAAAAATTCAGTTCAAAATTTCCCATCCCTCCAAAAAAAAAAATTCATCCTTACACTTTCTATCACCCATCAGCAGCTATACCCCTGTTTTCCTCCTCTGGTCCCTATGGTCGCTCTCTTATATTTTTTCTTAACCTATCCAATCCAATTTTTTTTTTAACATGGTTTTGAAGTTTATCCATGACTATTTTATCTTTTATAACAATTTTAGTTTGAGTGTGTGTGTGTCTTTAGTTGATGAAAAATATTATAAATATTCCCTACCCAGCAACACAATCTAACAACAACAATAACTAATATATATAGAGAACACCAACAACAATGTCTCATGCGCCTTGAAAAAAAAAATATACTACATTTCTACTACTCCACATTTTACTATAGAGAGCGAGAAGAGAATGTATATCCTTGTGTGTGTGTGCGTGTGTATTTGGTGTGATGGGGTCGTATTTGATTACCAGAAGAAAAAACAACACTCTTTCTCATTCTACTGCTAACCGACATACACACACACAAAAAAAAAACAAATAAAGGACGAAGAAAGAAAAGAAGGAAAGAAAAAGAAAAAAAAAATTCTAACACACGAACTTCCCCTTTCCCTACCCCGTTCACTATATTTCTCTACTCTACTCTACTATAGTAACCGAGAGTATCGTATTTTCCCAAAAAGTTTTCCTCTTTTTTTTTTTATACTTGTATAGCTATATCCTTGCACACACACACAAACATTCATGCATACATGCATCCCTATGCATGAATACAGAATATTTGGTAGAGAAAAAAATGCGCGAGACAATATCACTATATAGTCATCCTTATCTAACATATAGTCACTATCATTATAATGTTGTCACTTTTTCTCCTGTTTTTCAAGTCATCGTGATGTCTTTTTGTTGTTGTTGTTGTTTTTTTTTATGGGTGTATCGTCCTTCTCATGAATGAATCTTTTATCTCATTTTTAATCTATCGATCAGACAGAGATAGAAAATTTTATTCAGAGGAAGAAGAAAAAGAAATTTACACAAACAAAGAAAATTTATATTATAGAAATTTTCCGTTTTTCTTTCTTTTCTTTTATTAATATTTGTTTTTCTTTTTTTAAAGTTGAAAAGAGATAAAAAGTTTATTTCGATTTTTCCTTTCATGTTTTTCCATTTTTTTTTTTCAATTTTATTTCTAAGAGTTTTTCCTTTTTCTTTGATCTGAGAAAAATGAAAATTAGAAAAACATTTTTTGTGACATTTTTTCTTAATTGGAAAAGAAACCAGTTTTTTTTTGTTGTCCTTCAAAATGAAAAATAAAATTTAATTTATCGATTTACAAAAGGATTCGGTTTTTATTTTTGCTACAATACAAAAGTTTCTTTTGTCTCAATATATTTTTTCTCAAAGTTTTTTTTGCTCATTGACATTTTCTCATTGAATAGGAAAATTTTTATTATAAAAAAAATGCAAAAAAAAGCTACTACGTCGGAATTTAATGTCCTCTTCTATTCATTGTTAATATCGTACAATTTTCTATTGTGATCTCTTTCTAATCAAAAATAGCATAAAATAATACAACACACACACACACATAGAGAAAATGCACACAACATTTATACTTTTTCTTCTCTCACCCAGTTGATAACTTATGCAAGTGTGTGTATATTTGTGGAGTAAATTTTATACATATTTTATTATCACATTTATACATACGAAGCACTTATTCACACACACACATTGAGTAGTAATACAAAAAAAAAACTTTATTTTATATTTCTTATTCACTTACACATTCTGTAGATATCTAATCATCTCTTTTTAGAGAGTTGCCCCAGTATTTTTTGCTCTGCTATTGGATACGGATCGGTAACGTTGGTCGCTACTTTTGTGACAAAAAAAAAATAAAGAAGAAGAAGAAAGAAAATTGTATTTTTTTTTGCTCGATTTGTTGTTGTAATTTCCTTTTTTAGTCAAGAAAAAAATACATTTCCAGTTCAGTTAAATTAGTAGTGTTCTCAGTGAAAGCTTTGACTGCCTGCAAAAAAGACATAAAAACACAAAATAAAGTTCAAATTGAATAAATTATTTTTATTAATTTGTGTTTTTCTTTTTCGCTTTTGATTTTTCCGTTGGTGTTTGTGATTTCTGAAAATTAAACAAAAAATATTTTCACCAATGAAAAATTGTTTTATAAAAAAAATTAAAGTTGATTTAAAGTTAAAGATAAATTAAAGTTGACCTTTGTTCTAAAGCTTCTCTCCAACTCTTTTTCTACTATCTTAGTTTTTTTTTTTATTCTTATAAAGAGAAAAAATTCGAAAAACAAAACAATTAAAAAATTCGAAATAATTTGTGTAAAATTTTATTTAAAATCTAAAAAAATTAATCAGAAATGGAGACAACAAATAAAAAAAAACTGAAAGAAGAAAAGTAAAAAAACTAAAATCCCATTTTGATTTAAAAAAAAAAAAAACGAATAGGAAAAAAAATACACACACACAGAACACACCAGTGAAAGATAGATAGAGTGTGAGGAAGAGAGAGAGAGAGAGTGAGAAAGGGATGTAGTAGAAAAGAAGAAAGAAGATGAAAAAAAAAATGGGAAACAGTTTTCAAGGTCAATTTAAAAGTGTAATAAAAGCTTATTATTATCCAGTTTTTTAATCTTAAATCCTTCTCAAAAATTCAAGTAGAAAAACAAATACTAAGAAAAGAAGAAGAAGAGGCTAACAACAAAAATTAGCAGAGAGAGCAAAAAAAAAAAAAATTCATTACAAAAGAGAGAAGCGGAGAAAGAAAGAAGAAAAATAATCTTCTGTTGAATTTTTTTGTATTCTTCAAAAATTCAAAAAAATTACAACAAAAAGTAAATTTTCTTCATATTTTTTTTTTTTTTTTTTTGTGTTTCGTTGATTATGCAATAAAAAAAAAAATACTTGAATTTTACTAATTCAGTATTCTGGATTTTTTTAAGTGGTTTTTGTTTTAGTTTT